>JAVRXN010000002.1:22509803-22622303 GCA_033556935.1 Timema podura | reverse complement strand
TCCATATTCGGGAGACCAGTGTATTTCAAGAGTGACGCCTTAGACCATGCGATAATTTTTATAACTACTGTTACAGGTGTTTTAGGAATAATTATATAGGTATATATTTAAAATAACTCCAGTCATGCATCCTACCCTCACCAGTGTGTACGTTTTCTAAATTTTAATCTCATTCAGTCTGGTTTCTCAATGATGAGGAGTTCCGGACTAGAATCCCGGTTAGGGTGCATTGAAAGTGGATTTTTCTAAATATTTTCCCCCTTTACCGCCATGAAAATATGATTTCGTTTCCTCTACATTCTACCTTCACCATTCTTACCTTATCATGATTAATGGCGATCACTGGCCTGGGATACCACGGGCCGACCGCACAAGCTGCTTCCACTATGTTCTTTCCTAGGACTTCTCCCTCCAATCCCCCTCCATTCCCCACTCCTTGAGATCTCTGGCCATATTGTCACTCCATCTTGTTCTTTCCAGAGCCTTCTCACTTCAATTCTCCTCCCCAACAAGTTCCTTAAAAATCTCTGGCCATATCTTCACTCCATTTTGTTTTGTTCTGAGCCTTTTACCTGTAATCCTCCTCCCCGCCAAGATCCTTGAGTTCTCTGGCCACATCGTCACTAGATCTCATTCTGAGTCTCCCCAGAGGTCGTGCGTAAGTGCCCCCCCCCCCCCCCACACACACACATAACCTTGTTTGATCTCATTTATTGTATTATATCGGTTGCTCCATCAACATATGTATTTTCTTGTTATTTCTCCTTGTAGATCCGTCTTTCCTTTATTAATGGGACCCATTATTTTTGTCTTTTTTTTTACCCACATTAGTGTAATTAAATGCGTATAGCGCGGGCGGTTAGTGAATGAGAGGAAGTGGACAAAATAATAATTACTCATCCTCCGTATTCTTTCGTGGAAAAACCTTTTTATTTTACTGAATATGCAAATTTCATCGAATTTAATTAAATGTCTGTTTACTTAAATTAAATTAGTAAAATAACGCCCCTCCTTCCTCGAAATTTAAAAAAATGCTTTAAACGAGCTCTTTAATTTAATGTTAGATTCAAGTCAAACAAAATGGCGTAAATAAAAAATCTTCTTTGAAATTAGTTCCGAGGTTTTACCTGGTCATATCTACATTATTATTATTATTATTAGCACCGCGTCTTACTACCCGTTCGGGTTATACGCACTTACGCTAATGTGTAATGGTAGGGTGATTGTGAGATGAAATGGAGGACTTACAGTTTAACGTGGGATCCGAACCACGGTGGAGGCCTGGCATTCCTCACATTCACAAGTTGTGATTAATACACATCTTGTCAGAGGTGAAGGAATGGTTTGTCAATCAAATAAATCTGTGCCAGGACCAAGGATTGAACCCCGGACCCTCAGCAGAAGTCTGACACCTTACTCCTAGACCACCAGGTCACCCATCTACATAATTCCTTTAGACTTTTGTAATATTTGAATTTGGGGGGGGGGAGGTGTATTTCAGCTAGACAGGCATGTTCCAGTAGCATAAAATATGGTCGTGCCTTATAAAAAAAAAGTAAAATTCTCCACGGGATCATTATAGAGATTGAATGTATCCATTGTCAACCCTGTAAGGTTGCAAACTTATCTTGTATTATTCCACTATGTTACAGCTTAGAACATAGGGTCATAGTGTAATCCGTCAAGGTAAGACCTTGGTACCTTTCAAAGTGGACGCAGTGTAGGCCTACAAATGTTAACTATAAATGGTTGCATTATACACAACAGATTAATAATTTATTAAAATGTAATTGAGTATGGTCTTCTACAAAGTCAAGGAGAGGTCTACTATCATATATTTGCGCAATGAAGGTCAACCCCTTCTCTATAGAGAAAGTGTTGTTTTACAAAGGAACAATAAGGTAGATCACCAGGGACCTTTATTTGATCCTCACTCAAATATGCCATAGCCCAAGCACATGAACCTAGCAGTTTAACTATCAATAAAATAAAATATTCAACTACACACATTAATGGGAGATGAAGGATATGCTAGATGTAAATGCATAGCAACTGAATAGAAGTTGACATTGGCCTAGAGGCCGTTTTATTATCATGACCCAAAAGTTTTCAATATAATAGGACTGATAGCAGACAATGCGCCATAGCTACCATATACAATGGGTAACGAATATAGGTATTTACGTACAAGAGATTAAATAAAAGTCTCAGAGTATTTAACGCATAAACCAATCTAAATTATTATTATTATTAGCACCACGTCTTACTACCCGTTCGGGTTATACGCACTTAAGCTAATGTGTAATGGTAGGATGATTGTGAGACGAAATGGAGGACCTACAGTTTAACGTGGAATCCGAACCACGGTGGAGGCCTGGCATTCCTCACATTCACAAGTTGTGATTAATACACGTCTTGTCAGAGGTGAAGGAAGGGTTTGGCAATCAGATAAATCTGTGCCGGGACCGAGGATTGAACCCCGGACCCTCAGCACAGAAGTCTGACACCTTACCCCTAGACCACCAGGTCACCAACCAATCTAAAGATCATTCACAATAATATAACTGAACCAATTCATAAGAGCCAAAGTTAAGATATAGAAAACAATTATCAAAAGAAAAATTAAATTTGGGATACACCCAGTCGCCCAAACATAGCTGAACCATTAAAAGGAAATCTATACTTATCAGATATTAAATATTTTGAGATGCCTGTTGTCATCACACCTCCTAACTAATACAAATCATCTAGTGGGATTATACGCATAACCATACACCTGGCTACACTAGTTACAAGTGAAGCTATCAGCCTCGCCCAACAACCTCTGAGGCGGGGCAGCCTACACTTTAAATGGGCTTAATATCGTTATTACTAATTAGCTGAGTCCATAATACTGGATGAAAAACATCTATCTAATTTCTACTTGCGTAACAATTCAAAGTATGATAACTAAGCATATAAGTTTCATCTAGACTGTCTACCTATGTAAGATTGGAAGCCAACCATAATATATTGCAATATAGCCTATACAATTTGACTTGAAAATATTACCCTCGAGTCTAGATTTAAAGTCTATTGGCCAAAACAAGCCTCAATTCAAAACAAATCTAATAGTCTGGGAAAATTAAATAAATACAAGTATTAACAATTAAATATGCCGAAGCATTATCTCAATCGATCCCTAGATAATTGAGATTCAATGAAAAAGTTCCCCAGTATACGAATAAAATTACATTATATAAAATACTGTTCCAATATAACGTATCCTTACATTTTGTGTCTCTATATCCTACATGCATCAAAGAGGGCTCGTTGCTTGCCAGGTACATACTTATATTCAGATTTGCACAGCGGGGAAAATGTGGGAGGGAGGATACACAAGTTCAATGATGTCACCATCAGCAAGTAAGCGTGAGTTTCCCTCATTGGCGCCTGTGCATTGCGTCAAGAGGGCAATAAACCAGGGGGTGGTAAACACCACGTGATCACTCAAGAGTGCTCCTTCATTCTATTTTGGCGCATGCGCCGTGTCCGCCTCTCGGGAAAACGAGCTAAACTACGTAGCACTGCGAGATATCAGTTTAGTTGTTGATGAACGGAGTGTAGATGTGCTCAGAGGATCCATGTGCGGCGCTGGTTTCCAGGTCAAACGGGGTAAGTGTGAATGCACCCTTAGGTGGTGGAGGTTATTTTGCGATGAAGTTTCTAGCCACGGTACAAAGGTATTCTAGAGATGTAACCTTTTAACAGGTGATGATAATTTTGACCAGTGTAACATATATAAGCCAAAAGATATACAGGTGTACCGTAATATGTAGGAACCCACTTCAGCGGAAGTTTTTGGTTTCCTCCCTCAACCACGACCGAGTCCCTATACCTGCCTAGCCACCGCTTTCATATTATTATTTAGCACCGCGTCTTACTACCCGTTCGGATTATACGCTTAAGTAGGCCTATTAATTGCGCTAATGGATTAGGAATTGGAAGGTTGAATTTAGATGGAGTTAACCCGCATTTGCGTTGAAGAGAGAGAGAGAGAGAGTGGAAAACCATTTAGGAAAAATCACCCCCATTTCAGCCAAGCGAGACTCGAACCTCGATCTCCCCATCCTCAGCAGTCTAGCTAAACAAGAAACTAGCGCGTTAGCTAACTACGCCACCAAGGCAGGTGCTCTCATATTAAATCGCGCGGAGGGATCTGAAGGGTGATAAGGTCCGGTAGGACTGTTGTAGTTGGGAGAGGGAGCTGGAACTAATTTATTTATTGAGCAGGATACTTACACATAAGACATAAGAGTTGAGTCATTAAACTGGTCCTATGACAGGGGAGTCGATAACTCTTTCTCGTAGAGCTGCAATAATGTTGAGTTCATTTTTTTCTCTCTCTTATCACCCCTTGTTACTACCCGTTCGATTTATACCCCTATGTACTAATTACGATAGCGGTTTTAGGGATTAGGACGTTTATATTTAGAGGAAGTGTACCCGAATTTGTGTGGAGGGAGAGTGGAATACCATTTTGAAGAAAAAAACCCTAGGTACACCTGATCGAGATTCAAACCTCAATCTCCCCGTCATCTGTAGTCTAGTCTAATGCGAGATTAGCGCGATCGACCACGTGGCCTATCGAAGCGGGTGTTGTTGAGTCTTTAGAGACTTGGTCCGCGGGGTTCAGCTCGGAGGGCACCAAGAAGATTGTCATCGAGAGGTCACGTAGAGTTGACATGGCGTACAGATGTAGACATAGGACACAAAAACAATGAAGATTTCATTTAAATGTGCCTCATTTGACCTTCTTTCCAAGTTACAGGCAAGTGATTTCACTAAACTGTGTGTATACCATTCCACCACATTTTATCCGCTATCCAGACATTTCTTGAACTAACAATTTCTCTAACAAATGGATAGGTCGTGCAGGAAACTACTGGCTGGCCTGCGCGTTCTACAGACTTAAATTTATTAGATTTTTTTTATATTTAGGGCCCCTCCAAACCAATTTGTTAACTCAAAACCCATTGCCAGAATTGAAATACTTTATCAACGTATACAAACAGGCTGCCAGCTAAGCCGACAAACACCTTAAATTTTAAAAGAGTGCGGCATTCTACGACACGATGATTTCAGTCTTGTATTCAGGCTGAAGGTGGTTATTTTTAGCATTTACTCAAGTGTTTATCAGCTCCGCATTACTGGAGTACAAACATGACTAAAACTTGAAAACAATCCGACTCGATGGCGTAGTTGGCTAACGCGTTAGTTTCGTGTTGAGCTAGACTGCCTAGGACGGGGAGATTGAGGTTCAAATCTCGGTCGTGTGAACTGGGGGTGCGTTTTCCTAAATGGTTTTCCACTCTACCTCCACGCGAATGAGGCTTCACTTCCTCTAAATTCAACCTTCCCAATTCCTAATCCACTAGTGTAATTAGTATTTAAGCGTATAACCCGAACGGGTAGTAATACGCGGTGCTAAATAAGTAACATGGAAACAGTCAAATGTTTATATTAATTTTTTCATTGTTCTGTGTCACTTGTCCACTGCTGAAGTGAACCTCATATGTTATGGTACATTCTGTATATTCTTTTTTTTTATCACGTTGGCTTGCTAGTTAAAAGCTTTTAGACCAACTGTTATTTTACACACTGTGCCTTACTACCCTTTGGGCTATACACTTATGTACTAATATTACGCTAAAGGTTTTAGGGATTATGAAGGTTTTATTCATAGGAAATGTACTACATTAGATTGGAGGGAGAGTGGAAAGCCGTTAAGGAAAAACCACCCAAGTACACCCAACCAAGATTTGAACCTCAATTTCCTCTTCATCGGCAGTCTAATCTACTGCGAGATTAGCGCGTTGTACCACGTGGCCACCGGACCGTGTAACTGTTGTTTATATTGTAACAAAACTACTATTAAAATTATGCATGTAATCCAGTGTCTTGTCATGGAGTGTTGCCAGGGTAAACAGAGCTAGTAAAAACTGTACCTTTCATATGCTCTCCCATACTTGCCCCCATTTGACCAGTCATCCAGGCTCTGTTCTACTTCCTTCCCATGAGAATGTATTTTCCGTTGATATCTGCATGGTGGTTGCTATACTGATTGTTGATAACATTTCACAGGTAGAGTTTAAACAAAGCCTCATTACTATGGAAACATTAAATGACATGCCATTGATGCTTTCATAATTTGAAGTGGGCAACCAAATACACGATTCCGATAGCCGCCTACTTGTTTTACAAGCAGGGCCGGCGCCAGGATTTCATTCGCACCTAGGCATAACTTAAAATTTTTACCCCATTTGTATAATGAATATATAAATAAACCGCAACCATTGCGTGACAAAAAAAAAAAAAAAGATGAAAGAAGAAAAATAACAAAAAAGGTAAATAAATAAAAAATAAGTGGTGACCCACCCGCTATCCCTGTTATCACTGTGTGCAAATATATTATCCCTCCTTACATTTATTTTAGAAAAGTTTTTAAATATGAAAGTAATTCGCTGACAAGGCGTCCCAGAGTGTCATTAAACCATCAAAATAATTATGTATTTTTGAAAAGATTAATTAAAAACATATCCTTGAAATCATATACAATATTTAGATGTTATTTTTTTATTTATAAATAATTATTAGCTTATATAAGTATTTTTTAAACTTGTTTTTTTAATATTTTGTTGGAAGGCGCCTCTAAGACCTTTCTAGCCTAGGTGAGCGCCTACGCTCGCCCAATGGATGGGTCCTGGTTCCAAGCTTACTTTAGATAAATTGATTTGCTGAAAATGAACTGGTCTATAACGAACACAGCACAGACACACAAACGGTAATAGCCCTCGTATATTTTCCTATAATATAGGTAAAAGGCTGATGGTGCCGATTTTCCTCAGTGGAACGGTTGTTATCAAACTGACCATAAACAAATAAAGAGCCGCTTCTTACTACCCTTTCGGATTATACACATGTATAATAAATTATTATTAGCACCACGTCTTACTACCCGTTCGGGTTATACGCACTTACGCTAATGTGTAATGTTAGGGTGATTGTGAGATGAAATAGAGGACCTACAGTTTAACGTGAGATCCGAACCACGGTGGAGGCCTGGCATTCCTTACATTCACAAGTTGTGATTAATACACGTCTTGTCAGAGGTGAAGGAAGGGTTTGGCAATCAGATAAATCTGTGCCGGGACCGAGGATTGAACCCCGGACCCTCAGCACAGAAGTCTGACACCTTACCCCTAGACCACCAGGTCACCCTGTACTAATAAAATTACGCTAATATTTTAAGGGTGAAAAACCTTGAGTTTTAGAGGAAATGTACCAACATTTGAGTGGAGGGAGAGTATAAAACCATTAAGGAAAGGACATCCTTGGTACACCCAACCGGTATTCGAACCTCGATCTCCTCGTCATTGGCAGTCCAGTATATTTCGAAAGTGACGCCTGAGACCGTGTGCCCACCGAAGCGGGATAAGTCGACCGTATTAATCTGTAGTTCCTCTTGTGTTGACGTTGAAAGGCTCGCTCACTTTCAATAACCGAACTTAAAAAAGAAGCCAAACTAAAGTCCCAACAATCTCAAATTACGACCTCCCCCCGCCACCCTCCCTGTACCCACTTTGGTGGCCGCATGGCCTAAGGCACTACTCTTGCAAGACTAGACTGCCGAGCATGGGGAGATCCAGGTTCGATCCCTGTTGGATACATTTAGGGAGGTTTTCCCTAAATTGTTTTCCACTACCTCCAAGCAAATGTGAGTGCACTTCATCTAAATTAAACATTCATAATCCCTAACACGTTATGCGTAATTAGTACATAGGCATACAACCCGAACGGGTAGTAAGACGCGTTTCTAACAAAAAAGAATTACTACTATTAGTATTTAAATAAATTAATTGCCTACAGACAGGTCTACTAACATAGTTCAGTAGTAAGATCTTTATGGATTGGTTTGAATCCCGTAGTGATGTATTTTTTAAATTGGTTACGTTCGATGAATATTAATAAACAAATAACCCATATATTTCAACAGCCAACTTATAAACTAACATAGCTTAGGACGGCTCTTTCCACACCATACACGATATTCTAGGGCTAGGGAAGACAATATAACGGTAACAGGACAAATCTTGGCTCAGTCTATTTTCAGACTGTAGGGGAGAAATTCTAGCATGGCGTCACGCTAAGTTTTCAAGGAGCATTAGAAACCGGAACTCATATGAAGGGAGCGCTTTCCCAAGAAAAAGAAATATGTGTTTTCTTGTATGATTTATTCCATTCTGTAAAACATTTACGAGTACACGTTTTGAACATTTGCATGTTACTTTTCAATGATTTAGTTTTTACTTGTAGCCGCAATTACTCGAACCAAGACCAGCGACACACCAGGGCGTCGAGATGCACAGTTTGGGAACCCCTGCTATAGAAGGTTGTCTAGACGTACCCTCACTGAGATGATGTGATGATAGTGAAAATTAAGGTGCTGGCCAGTGTGAATCTTAAACCTAACTTGATCCTACTTTATCAACCCCTGGTGACCGTTGGGATGATAATTCCTCTTAAGAGAAAAATACCCAAGGTACCAGCCGGGAATCGAATCTGGGACCCTCAAGGTTTGTATCCAAGTGCACTGATCGCTACACCATGGGTTCGGATACCATACTTGATGGATATTTGTTTTAAGCACATTCTTATAAGGAGAAAATATTAGTAAGTGATTTGGTGCAAAATTAATGTCATGTACTGTACCTCCAACCATGATAAAACGTATTTGAGGAAAACCTTTTACCGGCTAAAGTAATGAGGTACTCGTATTTGGAACAAGAAACATTGGGATTTGTTCCCATTTTTCCTCCCCCTCCCCCTTTCTTCTCTCCTACTAAATTCTATTAACAAAATATCACCTTGGTGGAAGAAAACAATGATTTATTTAGAAATATCATGCTTTATGCTAATTCTTTAATATGTGTTGTCAAATATCCCATTTTATCTGTTATTTTTTAGTTGATGTGTTTATACCAATAAACCCTTAAAGTTATCTATATATGAGCAATTAAAAAATATTACTTATACGTAATATATTATGGTGTATTACTATTCTTAAAACTATTAATATGTAATTAAAGATTAAAAAAGTTACCGGTGTATTAGCAGGCTATATGTGTGTTTTAAATTAAAATTCTATTTGGGCTCTTAAAAAAGATTAATAAATTGATTATTTTCAATATTTGATTATTCACAGTATTGGGAGATTGATTTGGTTCTTCTGTGCAAATGTTACTTTTAAAAAAAAATTACCTTTGCTTGAAAAATTTAGTGATTGGCCCTTGGCTGATTCTTGCACCAAGTCCTTCAATTACTGATTATTTAAAATAAGAAGAAAACAAACTATAAGTTTCCCACACGTGACTCCAAAATATCGCAGTGATTTGAAACTAATTTTACCTTATTAAAATATAAAATTCCCAATTTAATCAAAATGAAAGAACTACAACTAGATCTCGATTCGTTTCACAACTTTAGAACCCGCATCAGTAATCTTATGGTATAAGGTTGTAATTGCAGTAAACTAGATCACTAACAATGGAGAGATACAGGTTCGAATCTCAGCCAGGTACACATCTATGGTTGAGAAACTTAGTGTCTTACCTTACACGACAAAAATAATTTTATCGTGTTTGAAAACAGTGCTTAGATACCAGGTGCAAATAGGGGTGAAGATAATAGAGAGTGAAGCAGGTTACATAAAGATGAATTGTATACCCTGTAATCATCACCAGACATTGTTAGGGTAATCAAATCTCGCAAGCTACTGTGGGCAGGACATGCAACGTGAATGAGGGGAACTAAAGCCGCGTTAGATATAGGGTGTAATGTGGTGGACTGGATAGAACTAGCTCAAGATAGAGATAGGGTGTAATGTGGTGGACTGGATAAAACTAGCTCAAGATAGGGATAGGGTGTAATGTGGTGGACTGGATAAAACTAGCTCAAGATAGGGATAGGGTGTAATGTGGTGGACTGGATAGAACTAGCTCAAGATAGGGATAGGGTGTAATGTGGTGGACTGGATAGAACTAGCTCAAGATAGGAATAGGGTGTAATGAGGTGAACTGAATAGAACTAGCTACAGATAGGAATAGGGTGTAATGAGGTGAACTGGATAGAACTAGCTCAAGATAGGAATAGGGTGTAATGAGGTGAACTGGATAGAACTAGCTCAAGATAGGAATAGGGTGTAATGAGGTGAACTGGATAGAACTAGCTCAAGATAGGAATAGGGTGTAATGAGGTGAACTGGATAGAACTAGCTCAAGATAGGAATAGGGTGTAATGAGGTGAACTGGATAGAACTAGCTACAGATAGGAATAGGGTGTAATGAGGTGAACTGGATAGAACTAGCTCAAGATAGGAATAGGGTGTAATGAGGTGAACTGGATAGAACTAGCTCAAGATAGGAATAGGGTGTAATGAGGTGAACTGGATAGAACTAGCTACAGATAGGAATAGGGTGTAATGAGGTGAACTGGATAGAACTAGCTCAAGATAGGAATAGGGTGTAATGAGGTGAACTGGATAGAACTAGCTACAGATAGGAATAGGGTGTAATGAGGTGAACTGGATAAAACTAGCTACAGATAGGAATAGGGTGTAATGAGGTGGACTGGATAAAACTAGCTCAAGATAGGGATAGGGTGTAATGTGGTGGACTGGATAGAACTAGCTACAGATAGGAATAGGGTGTAATGAGGTGAACTGGATAGAACTAGCTCAAGATAGGAATAGGGTGTAATGAGGTGAACTGGATAGAACTAGCTCAAGATAGGAATAGGGTGTAATGAGGTGAACTGGATAGAACTAGCTACAGATAGGAATAGGGTGTAATGAGGTGAACTGGATAGAACTAGCTACAGATAGGAATAGGGTGTAATGAGGTGAACTGGATAGAACTAGCTCAAGATAGGAATAGGGTGTAATGAGGTAGACTGGACATAATTATTTTGAGATAGAGGTAAATGGCCTAATTTTGTAAGTATGGCGATTAACCTTTTAGTTCCTTATTTCATTGGGTAAGTAAGTAAAACATGAATAAACAAGAAAACACAGTTTTCAGTCCAAGAGCATCAGTCATTCTCTTAACCTGGAGAAGCTACCTGTGTTAGGGAAAGGTCTTTAAAAATGGGTTTTTGTGTTTATAACAGTTTTATATAAACAATTTCTACTTTCGTATCACTCAGGTAAGTGTGCTGGGTATCTTTCCTAATTAAAAACATAATAAAGAATAATATCATTGTGGTTTCCCCATCTCCTCTACACGTTAATGCTGGTGAATTTCCTCCAAACTGCATTTTCTATCCCTACCTCTTAAAATATAAACCTCCCATAGTATTGGTAATATTGATGTGCTATGTGGGTCAGTAATAGATAGGTTATGATCTCGCTACACGATTTTTTGGAAATCATTATATCCCAAAAGAGCTTTAATCATGTAAATCTAGATCAAAATATCTCTAGAAATAAATACAGAGCTTTTCAAGGCCTACACATTTCTCTCGTTCTTATTGAATTAAAAAACCCATCAAAATATTAATATGCTTTAAATAATAAAGCCCCAGCTCAACCTGATTAGTGTACCATTCACAAATTCGTAGAATTGCGAGAAACCTACGGGTCTAGTTATTTATTTAAAACGCAGCGGACTACAAAGTTACAATTAAATATTTAGCACCGTATCACGTCATGAATACACACGAAAAAAAAGGCTCCCTTCAAATTATTTGACTAGTAACATTGAGCTTGACATGCCTGCTAATAATGGGGACATCAGTGTTCGAATCACGGTCGAGTGAAAATTTTTCTAATCTTATGCCAACAGGGGCCGTGTCTGAAAAGTCCGTCTAAGGGCCCTTGGGAGCCATGTGCACTTTAGAGTTGCAATGGCGTCGGCTTAAAGGCCGGAAGTGATTTTTGATGGTGTCTGGATTCTCTTAAAGTGTACAATTGCACCCCTTATTGCGCACTTTACTAAGGGGCACATACGACTCACCCTTTATCGCGCACTTTAGTTGAACTAGCGTTTTATATTGAATGAAATATTATGTACTGTGTGAAAATGGAATAAAACATTCACAAACTGTTGATTAAAAATTTTATGGTTGGTTATTTGTTTATATACATGATGTTAGTGTGAAAATCTCTGTCAAAAGGAAATTTATTTACGAGTTAAAAGATATTTAGTAAAATTTGTTTGAGAATAATACTTTACAGATATATGTAAATTAATTAGGGCAATATATAAATTTATATAATACACGTATAAATTTGACAATTTCTCTAAATATGCAAAAATGTTTTAAATGTTTTTTGGTATCCCTAAGTATAACACGCTTCTTTTGGCGCGTAGCTGTACTTTTTTTCTGAAAATTAAAAAATGACACCTGGACACGGGAATCGAACCCGGGACCTTCGGCTTAGTAGCTTCGGCTATTTGATTCTTAATATGCAATCCTGTACAGTTATAATAATAATGATGGTACAAAGTGGCAGTAATAAGCCAACTACCGAGTCGAAGATGGCTGGGTTATCTGATAGCTCGTGAATAAAGCCGACGATTTCCGCACGTCTATCATAGACTCTGCCTTAAAATATGAGTGGAGAATGACCCTGGGCATATGATGAATCCTGGATAGATCAGTGGTAGAGCAGTGGCGTACTAAGCCGAAGTTCCCAGGTTCGATTTCCGTATCCAGGTGTCATTCTTCAATTTTCAGAATATGGTATCTAGATGGAGTATTCCTCTATAAAAGCACAAATAATAGCTTCAGCTATTGTAATTTTTTTGTTTATTCAGCAGTCCCTCAATCCAGCAAAATGTTTCAAAACAAGAGATCAACTTGTAAGTAGTTTATTTTGAAATTCCTATGTATGTATCTGGCAATACTTTTACATGCTTTAAAACAACTTGATATTAATGTAAGTTAGGCCTAGTTTAATTGTCAGCTTCCCAAAAATTTTAAAGCTTATAAAATTGTGATAGGATTGGCCATTTTTGGTGCACGTTTTCCAAACACATTTTTTTTAACAATAATACATAAAGGGTGAGATTAATAAAAAATATAGCTTAACCTCATTTTACTTTTGTCTACTTTTAAGCATATTATAATGCTCTTTTTTTATTATGGTTATTGTAAAATAACATCAACTGTATATAATTGATTTTATTCTTTACAGGGACAGTGGAACAAACCCTAAGGGTCATAGAATTAAGGAAGATAAATGATAAATATAAATTCGCGCCTTTAAAAATATGTCACCATTGACAAAACACTATCAAAATTCAATATCGTTACCATGGAAACGCATGTTTCAGAATTAGCCACCAGATGGCTCTAGCTGTACTTTGCTGTCCTAAAACTATCATGCACCCTATGTACTTAGGAGCGCCAGAAACGTGTTTTATTAAATTTTTAATTTAGCACCGCGTCTTACAACCCGTTCGGGTTATACGCTTGTACTAATTACGCTAATGGATCAGGAATTGGGAAGGTTGAATTTAGAGGAAGTGAACCCAAATTTGCGTGGAGGGAGAGTGGAAAACCATTTAGGAAAAACCACCCCCAGTTCACCCGACCGAGATTCGAACCTCGATCTCCCCGTCCTCGGCAGTCGGGCTCAACATGACTAGCGCGTTAGCCAACTACGCCACCGAGGTGGGTTGTTTTATTAAAGCTTGCAGTAAAAGTGTAAAAGTGCGTAGGGGACAGACTATTCAGACAAGACCAGGGTTTGTCAATTAAACGTTCCTGGTTTTCTACTGACAGTGATAGGTTTGTAACCGTCTCCAAAGTTTGGATCATCCTATCGGTGTTGTTACTTGGACCTTAAGAGAGGATGGAATGCTAATGATTATGTGATGACATTAGAAGTCTTAAACCTGAAGGGATGGAAGGGGACGCGAGCAAAGGCCAGTGCTTTTTTCAGTTTTTAGGACTTTTTTTCATAAAAATAAACCAAATATTAATCTAGTAAAAACATGGAGTTAAATTTTCTTCGCATGGTGATATCAACAGTTGTTGAATATATTTCATGAGCATAGCGGGATTAGATGACAAACCTTTTAAATGAAGAGAAAGAGTTGTCATTAAATTCCAAAACACCCTTGACAGATATTCAAGAGATTTTGAGGCCACCGTAAAAAGAAAATTAAATTCTTTGTTTGTACCGGAGCAATATTTTATTTATTTTGTTCAAAATATGTTTTGCTATAAAAACTGCAGAAAACACTGGCTTTTTCTCGCGTCCCCTACACTCCCACCTTAAACCTTATCATCAAAAACATGGCCACCATACCTCTTTGGGAAAAATACCTAAGGTAGGTATCACTGGGAATTGAACCGGGAATTATAGAGTAATATGCAGGAATGCTGACCATTAGACCAAGAGGCAGGCTGTCGGCTATATTTAGGGTGGTTTTCTTCAATGATTTCCCACTCTACTTCCACGCGAATGCCTCTAAAATGCTTCCTTCCTCGTCCCTCCCCCATAAGATTAAATATCATATGCGTATAGCCTGAACAGGCAGTAAGACGCGGAGATAAAACAAACACACTTAATACAGTGTTTTTAAAGAAAAATAATAATTTACTATAAATATTTTAAGTTTCAAATTAAAAATTCTATAGTTTCAAAATGACAATTTAAATTTGCAGCAAGGTATATTTCAAAATAAACCGAATTGTGAGGAATTTTTTTTATCTATGGATTAATATACATCGATGGGCATGCAGACAAAGAAGTAAAGATCGTATCGTATTATTTCCCGATGGTGGGAAGGTCGGGATTCAAAACCCCGGTAGGGTGTATCGAAGTGTCTCCTCCCTCCCTCTTGCCTCTAGAGTGTTTCCTGCTTTCCCTCCATTCAAATGCGGGTACATTTTCTAAAATACACTTTCTTAGCTCTTACCACATTAGATAAAATATTGAGAAATCCCGGATGGGTAGTCTGACGCGGAGCACATGATAAAAAGTAATTAAGCAGCGTGCGAGGAGAATTCATCGTCAGAATTGACTGGCGCTCACTCTCGTAAAATGAGTCAATTTAGGTTAGAGCTGAAAACGTCAATTCCATTTTATTAGGTTTGACGTAATATTAACCCTTTCTCATATAACGGACCCCTTTGGTTCATCATAGTTTCATTTGGACAAAGGTTGACAGAACGCTATGGTTGCGACGCGACGTGACCTCTCGTGGCAAATATCTGAAACAATTTACCGTCCAATAAATCACAAGCGTCGTTATGGATTTCATGATCGAATAAAAATATTCCATACAAAGGAAACTCGTTGATGGTTTTCACATCAAAACTACAAAGTGAATAGGAGTGGCGAACATTTAAATACAAAAAAAATATAAGAACTAACCTACTACAGTTATGTTTTTATTTTTTTCAAAATAACCATGACGTCATACACTGGGTCAAACAAAAACATATATTATATACAGTGTATCCTCTGTCCAAATAAAATCTAGACCTTCATGTATGATGAATAAATAAATACTCCTTAATTTGTAATCGTAAACTTTAAGTAGGAAGGTGAGAAAAAACAAAATGGTGGCTTGATCAAAACGGTACCAGCCATTTCGTTACTATATAGTATACAAGTAGGTTGTTTGGTACGGTTATAGTATAAACATATTTAAGAAGTCCTCCCCCCCAATGCCACTTGGCTCTAATTAGCTTGAGACAGCTCGAAACTTAAGCCCACCACTTCAGAACTTTATAATATGTAAAAACCATGCACGAATTTGATGACTTAAAATATATTTTATTTATAATGTTGGTGCATCACGTTTTCATAGGCTGAAAACATTATTCAAGAAATTATTGTAACCTAGCTGATGAGTTAGACATAGTCAAAACTTAATATCCATTTATAGACTCCAATTTTAGCTATTTTTTATACAAACAGATTATACTCTACATAAAAATAAAGAGACGAAAAAAAAGAAAGTTTAATCGGATTAGTTTAACCAGCTTTTTTTTTATAAAACCCTTCACCCACTAAAAAACTGAACTGAGCCCGACCGATCGCTTCAAGAGCTAATGAAAATAACACAATAGGGAAGAGCCGAACTTAATTACTTGTGATACTGGTGAAAATACTTGCTCGTCATTACCGGACATGATGTAGGAGTGATCGATTTGTTGGGAAAAATAGGTACACTCGTTTCGAAATCTATTGTGACACCTTCTTTTGTTGTTATCGTTACATGACTTAGTGCTAGAACTGACTATTAGCAACATTCTTTACTACCCGCTCCGGTAGCCGCATCGTCTAAGGCGTCCCTCTTGCGATAGACGTGACTGCCGATGACGGGTAGATCGGAGTTTGAATCCCGGTTGTGTGTGCTGACTGTGGTTTTTCCATAATTTTTTTACTCTCTCTCTCTCTCTCTCCACACAAGCGCGGGTACATTTACTCTAAATTAAACCTTCCTATTCCCTAACACATTAGAGTAACTAGTACATAGGTGTAACCCGAACGGGTAGTAAGACGGGGATACAAATAAAATCGTTCTAACCATACGGGTTATCCAAAATTTTAACTACACCAGTGGGGTAGTAGTAATTAATAAGGTAGAATCTAGAGGAAGTGTACCTTCATTTACGCGGAAGGATAATGGAAGACTAATCATGAAAAGCTAACCTCAATACACCCATCAGGGATTCGAGCCCCAATCTCTCGTCACAGGCAAACCAGACTAGATGAGGCTGACATTTAGTCAGCGTGCCCAACGATGTAAGTGTGAAACATTTTTGTTGTATTTGTAATAAGTTTCGGTGCCGTAATTGACTATTATCCACATAAAAACCGAATAGACATCAGATATCCGGACTAATCCCCTATTCGATGTGAACTTCTTGTTATTCGCATGTCGGCAGATCGGTTGACACACGAGACTAGATTATAAATATGTCTGGAAGATTGGCTGACTTCAGAATCTCGACTATAATAATATAAACGGACTTTATTTAAACTTCCTAGTCAAATGGAATAAAATAGTATGATTAATTTATAGGAAAGTAAGCAATATATCACAAAGTGGGGAAAAAAACCCACCATTTTGTTGGAATGAAACTCTATCCTATCAAGTTTTACTATCCATGCATTCAAGTGACACCCAAAAAATAATCATCATCAACTGTTTCCAGCCTGTGACCAGGTCAGTTCAGTAAAATGCCTCCATCTTCCTCTATCCTTCCACTTTTCTTCCTCCTTTAATTGTTTCCTTTCTTCACCACTCACTGCACACTTTCTGTTATCTGCTCCTCCCATATCTTTCTTGGCTTCCCTTGCAGTCTTTTTCCTACGTACTTAATCTCCATCAATCTCTTTGGTATCCTATCCGTTTCCATCCTCATTACATGTCCATACCATCTGAGTCTTGCTTCCTCTACTATCTCATGTACTCCTTGTACACCCATTATTTCACGAATAGCTTCATTCCTAATCCTGTTTCTCCTCGTGACAGCTAACATGCCCCTTACAAACTTAATTCCCATGGCCTCCACTATCCTAGTTTCTCTTACATTCATTGTCCATGTTACCCGCCTCGGTGGCGTAGTTGGCTAACGCGCCAGTCGTGTTGAGCCAGACCTTCGAGGACGGGGAGATCGAGGTTCGAATCTCGGTCGGGTGAACTGGGGGTGGTTTTTACTAAATGGTTTTCCACTCTCCCTCCACGCAAATGCGGGTTCACTTCCTCTAAATTCAACCTTCCCCATTCCTAATCCATTAGCGTAGTTAGTACTTAAGCGTATAACCCGAACGGGTAGTAAGACGCGGTGCTAAATAATAATAATAATAATAATAACATTGTCCATGTTTCTGCTGCAGTGGGACAATGGGTACAAAGTACGCCATGTAAAACATTTCCTTACACTTCAAGGGCACTTCTCTTCTCTATAGCAGGCCTCTTACAGGTCTCCGATCTCCACGTCATTGGCAGTCCAGTCTATTGCGAGAATGACGCCTTAGACCTCACGGCCATCGAAGTGGGAAGTAAATAAGTAATGATAAAAATAAAGTCCGGTATCTTAGCTCAGTCAGTAGCGTGTCTGTCTACTGAGCCGAGGTTCCCGGATTCAATACCTGGCATGGCCAAAATATGTATCATTTGTGAAATTATTGGTTTCCCCTTTCACAGTATTGAAATAACGGCCGAGACACTGGATGTTGTGTCTGTTATAGATTTAAGTTAGTCGTTAGATTCATAAATTGAACGGTAAATATATCAAATAAAAATATTTTTATTATTATTATTAGCACCACGTCTTACCGCCCGTTCGGGTTATATTATTATTATTATTATTATTATTATTAGCACCGCGTCTTACTACCCGTTCGGGTTATACGCACTTACGCTAATGTGCAATGGTAGGGTGATTGTGAGATGAAATGGAGGACCTACAGTTTAACGTGGGATCCGAACCACGGTGGAGGCCTGGCATTCCTCACATTCACAAGTTGTGATTAATACACGTCTTGTCAGAGGTGAAGAAAGGGATTGGCAATCAGATAAATCTGTGCCGGGACCGAGGATTGAACCCCGGACCCTCAGCACAGAGGTCAGACACCTTACCACTAGACCACCAGGTCACCTCGTTCGGGTTATACGCACTTACGCTAATGTGTAATGGTAGGGTGATTGTGAGATGAGATGGAGGACCTACAGTTTAACGTGGAATCCGAACCACGGTGGAGGCCTGGTATTCCTCACATTCACAAGTTGTGATAATATACGTCTAATCAGATAAATCTGTGCCGGGATCGAGGATTGAACCCCGGACCTGCAGCGCAGAAGTCCGACACCTTACCCCTAGACTGCCAGGTCACCCTCCAAATAAAAACAAAATAGTAATAAATGAACTTATTTAATAATTATTATTTAAAATTATTAATAAAAGTACGACATCCTCAAAAAACTAGTACTTTGAATTTATCTATTTTTTTAGTACCGAATCTTATTATTCATTCGGGTTATATGTATATATACTAATTGCGTTAATGTATTACGCATGGGAAAGGTTGAGATTGGAGAAAATGTACCTGAATTCTCGAGGAGGTGGAATGGAAAACCATTTAGGAAACACCACCCCTAGTACAACCAACCGGGATTCGAACCCCGATCTTCACGTCATCGGAAGTCTAGTCTATTATGAGAGTGGTTCCTTAGAGTCCTTAGACCATTCGACCACCGAAACGGGTTGACTTTGAATTGGAATTTACAAATTATTTTATTTTATATACAGTGACTTTGGTAGTTCTTTATCTGCACCGTTCAAATCACATGTTGCCGAGTGGAATATCAATGTTATAAACTGGTCCATATCGTTTCGATCGCCGCCGGCGTAGTTTTAAAAATCCAATTACAATTTTTAGACCTAGTCACACGAAAAGGGATGCATACATATACATTTCATTAAAAGCTTAGAACACATCAGGACAACGTACGACACCCCCCCCTTTTTTTTTTGTGAGAAATATTATTTTTGTTTTTGTCACAGATGAACTTTATTTTTTCTCTTCTTGGTGATATTACAAATAATAATAATAGTTTCAATTTCCTTTATTATAGTGCTGGCCAGCAGTCAGAAGACCTTTACAAGGCCAGCACTTAAAAGCAAACTAGTACCTGACATGTTGTAAGCATGATTACATTAGAAAATAAAATAAGTAATCATACAGCAGCTAAGTAATAATACATACAATATAATAATTACTAAAATAAATTAATATAATAAACCACGTTAATAAAGAGTATTAGTGAAAATCAATAAGCATTGAAATCATTATCAATAAAACAGTAAGCAGAATAATACAAATTTAAATATTAATTGAATTGCTCTCTGAATTTGGCACTTATTTTGTGGTAAAATTCGGATTCGACAAATACTCGTATACCATTTACACAACGGCCAATAACCAGCCCCGTGGTGTAGGGGTAAGTGCACCTAGTGGCACCGGGTTCTAATCCTGGATTGTACCTTGGGTATTTTTCATTTAAGGGTAGCTACATCAACGGTCACCAGGGTTTGGTTAGTTAGGTTTAAGTTGGATTTAAGTTTTTCTACTGGTTCCACACCCTCATACTCTTTATCACCCTCATACTCTTTATCACCCTCATACTCTTTATCACCCTCATACTATTTATCACCCTCATACTCACTATCATCATCATCATCTCATAGGGACATGGAAAGAGCTTCCACGGAAATGATGTAGGATTAGTACATTAGAGCGTCCCCTGGGCAATGGTTCATTAGTATTGGCTAATCATTCCACAAACTTGACCACTAATGGTGTAGCCCAGACGCGCAATATTATACTGTATATTACAGCGGTCAATAGGGCTGATCTTGTAAAAGATATTGAGAGAAAATAATTTTGGCTTTCAAGAGGCCCGAGAAGGGGCATTTATACCTATATGAACAACGGCAAATTAACAGAAATGTTTATAGCCCTAAAAGGTTTCGAATTATGTAATATTCATAATAAATCCGGTTAAGAAAAAAATTATTATATCAAGTAACCACACATTTACGTTGAACGTTTTATAACCTGAGAGAGTCAGTTAAGTTAATGGAATACAAGCAACACGTTCATACTCTAGCTTAGATTTATCAATGCATGGTAAAGTGTTAAAATACAATTGATTTTATTGAACGAGAAGGTAATAAATTTAATAAGCCCAAGTGATGCCAATGAATGAGATATTATATTGTCAACACGGAAGGGAAAGTAGAGTTTGGTGTTAAGAACACCTATATAATTATAATAATATCCATGGAGGTGAAGGTCACTTTTTATTATTATTATTATTATTATTATTATTATTATTATTATTATTATTATTATTATTATTATTATTATTATTATTATTATTAGCACCGAGTCTTACTACCCATTCGGGTTATACGCACTTACGCTAATGTGTAATAGTAGGATGTTTGTGTGATGAAATGGAGGACCTACAGTTTAACGTGGGATCCGAACCACGGTGGAGGCCTGGCATTCCTCACATTCACAAGTTGTGATTAATACACGTCTTGTCAGAGGTGAAGGAAGGGTTTGGAAATCAGATAAATCTGTGCCGGGACCTGGGATTGAACCCCGGACCTCAGCACAGAAGTCTGACACCTTACCCCTAGACCACCAGGTCACCAGGGTCATTTTTTAAATGCGAATTTGAAACATACAAAACAAAATATAATTAGAAGTTAAATAAGTTATGTTCTTTGTTGTGGTCACATTACACTACTATTAATTACTAAATTATCAATTAAATACGTTGAGTTAAAGAAAATTTGTATAGAAATAAATGGTATTAAATAATAGTAGAATCTTTCTCATAAAATCTATTAAGGTTAGAAACAAAATTTCCAAAAATAAGTTTACAGTAAACTACCTCTAACTAAGTAATTCTTCCTCAGAAATTCTAACATATAATTTTGTAAATTATAATAATCCCTTATTATATATAAATTGCAAACAATATTGTTACAACCATTTAAAGAAAAATATCTAACTCTATAATATATCGTTAGTAAACTACCCTCAAAACCTTTTAATTAAAATAAATATATAATCTTTTTATCATATACAACAATTTACAAATACCTAATTTGAACTAAATTGTAAAGGCCATTTTCGAAAAATTTCAAATTTTCTAAAATCTTTCATAAGTTAAATAAGTAAAATTAATTTATTTTAGAATCATCAAGTTACATTATTATTTATCATGTACAATAATCCACAGAATATACTAATTTTGAGCAAAATAATTAGAGATATTTCTGAAAAATTTCAAATTCATACCTTACCTGTCGCTCTTAAAGTGAGAAGACGTTACAAAGTAAGTGTACTTGAAAGAGACCCTCGAGAAATAATTTACAAAGTGGAGCATGAATTTTATAGCATGCCCTTTAAACTGGTAAGAATATATGTATTTAATTAATTTTGTTATTTAAATAAAAAAGTAATTTATTCTGTTTTAGTTGAGTTGATGAATTAATTCATTGATTTATAAATAATTGTACTATAAAGTATTAAAATATGGATTAGTTTTGATAACTACAAATGGATTTGATTCGGTGTCCCTTTTGTTTCAGAGTGAATTAGAAATCAATCCAAATTCTTAATAAAACCGACCTCAGTAAATTACCTATAAATGAAATAAAATTTATATATATATATATGATAGATAGCTATATATATGATAGATAGCTATATATATATATAGCCTACATATATATATATGTAGCTATATAGCTACATATATATATATGTAGCTATATAGCTACATATAGCTACATATATATATATATATATATATATATGTAGCTATCTATCATCTAAAAAATCTTCCTAGATTCACATTTTGAACCGAATCACCAGAGCCATTTTTTAAGATTTCGAAATTTCCAAAATGCTCTCTATTGCCGTATCATGAATGTTTGATGTGTGCATGTGGTTGCCATACCTGCTTGTTTAGTAACTTGTGGCAACGGTGTGAATAACTCCCCGCAGTGGTCGACTAGATTGTCTGGTGCAGAATATTCATTAGAGCTGTGAGCGGTGGAGTAAATTGGATTAACGCATAATAACAATTCCGCTGGGTACCAATCTTCCTACTTTCATTTCACTTCCATCTTCCTCTTCTTTCAGTAATAAACCATTTTTAACATCATCTTCACTTTCTTTCTACTCGTCCATAATTCATCCTCCTTCTTTTTCCTAACGTTTCCTTCATTTTCCCTTCTATACGTACATACTTCATCCTCACTTCCACTAATATTTGGTCATACTTCCCCCATTCTTTTTCATAAAGATCCCATAGATTTATCTTCTTTCGTTTTATTTTCTCATTTATCAGTTATCTTCTGATAACAGTATCTTCACTTAACTATCTACTCATTCATAATCCATCTCCTTTTCCTTCCTAATGGTTCCATCCTTTTTCCTTCTAGTAACATAACCTTCACCCTCTTCTAAAGTTATCCTCATTTAACCTTCTTCTCGTCAATAATTAATTCCTTTACTTTTATAGCCTTCCCTTTAAGTTCCCGTTTCTAGTTTCACTTTCTCTTAACCTTATAGATAATTTACTCTCATCTATATTATTTGTTCATATATCATCCTCTGCTCTTGTTTAGTTATTATTTTTCATTCACTTGATTTGTTTCACTATATAACAATAAATACTATCGTTACTTTTATTTCATATATATTAATTCAGCTTATCTTCATCAATGCATCTCCTTTTATTCTATAACTTTTCTCATTTTTTTTTCATTTGGTTCTCCTAAGTCTTTCACCTTTTCTTCTTTTATAATATTATCTCCCATCACAGTTAATTCATGTCTCTTTCTCTTCTTGTCATCCATTCCTGGTCTGTTTTGCTACGTTAATATTCCTTCCACCTCCGTTTGTCACTCTCTCTACTCAACGTCAATTTTTAATCTCCTTATTTTTAATCATGTTCAATTTACCTTCATTCATTACGTCTTAACTTTCTATCTTATTCGCCCATCTCTCATATTCTTCTCCTCATTTCACAATACTTGTCTTAGAATCCACCTTTCTTTTGCTTCTCTTTTTCAATGTTAACTATTTTATTTCATTTCATCATTACTTCCTTGGAGAAGTCTATCACATATATTCATCGTAACATTTTTTATTCTTTATTTTTTACCTAACCTTTTTATTCCTTCTGCTTAAACTTATACTTAGCACTACGTCTTACTACACGTTCGGCTTATACGGTTAAGTACTAATTACGCTAATGGATTAGGAATTGGGAAGATTGAATTTAGAGGTAGTGAAGCCGCATTTGCGTGTAGGGAGAATAGAAAATCATTTAGGAAAAATCACCCCAGTTCACCCGAATGAGATTCGAACCTCGATCTCCCCGTCTTCAACAGTTGAGCTCAACACAAAGCTTGAACGTTAGCTAACTACGCCACTGAGGCGGGTAGTAGGAAGTTAGTCTGCGAACTGCCTTGACGGAAGGACAGGGACTATATTAGCTACTTCCGTCTGTTCACGCTTGTTTTAGAAGATAATTCCACCACTGACATTGGTAAAATTGGTGGTATTCACCCGTTCTCGTTGGTCTATAATTATTTTTGTATCTATCCCCACCTATTGTGTCTTATTACTCGTTCGGGCTTCACGCACTTTGATTACGCCAGGGATGTTGCGATGAGGAAGTTAAAATTTATAGGAAATGTACCCGTATTTGTGTTAAGAGAGTAAGTAGAATCATTTAGTAAAAATCACCCTCAACACGACGAGCCGAGGTTTGAGCCCCTTCTGAAGCATATTTCTGTTGTATTTTTACATCCATTGTGAGCCTGATGCCCTCGACCAAGGGAAACTCCAAAACGGAGAAATATATAACACTGAAATCTGGCTTAGGCCTCCATCGTTAGGATGACCTGCGAACATTAGGGATTTTTTTTACTTCCACATAATTATATTTAGCTTTATATCTTAGACCGTTTTGACAGCTGGTGTGTGTAGATTAAAAATAAAAATCCCCTGAAATATAAAAATTTAAATACTTATTTAATAAAACCTGTAGGAATGTTATTCAAGCATATAATGTTTTACTTAAGTAAAACATTATATATGTATAAATAAGTAAAACATAATAACCTTGAATAATATATATAGTATAATTATATATCTCATATTTCCTTTGTGTTATACCACTTGGGCTATCATTTCAGGAACCTACAAACCAAGAAAAATAGATATCTTATATTTGGCATATAGATCTACTTAAGTAGGCCCACTTATGGAAATTTTAGGGAGTGTATCTTAATTTTACATTTATTATTATATTTATGCCTAAAATCACTTGATCAGTGGTGTGAATAGCTAAAAAACAAACAAATTAACCTAGAGAGTGAAATCTTGATATAGGCCTATGTTCTTAGAGAAATTTGAGAATGTGTATTCCCATAGTTTTTTGACTTTTACATGTTGCGAGCCTTACATCTTAGCCTATGTGACCACAGGTGCGAGTATATATAAAGTCAAGGGAAATTGTTAAGCTGAAACTTAGCATTGATTTGGATATTTTTGGAAATCTTTGATTGTGTTCACCTCTACCATATTTTATTTTACTTAACCGTATGTTGTGATCTTACCCCTTAAACCACGTGACCACTGGTGTGTAGTAACTTTAAAATTAATGGAGAGCTTATATTTTGTATTTGAAATCAGTGAAAGCTCAAGATGTGTATTTAAAAATATAATCATACATTGCGTGATGCCATAGACCCAGGGTCGTACACACGGTGGGGATTATGGTGTTTAAAACCCCTCCCATTGAGAAATAGATTTACACTAGATAAAAATATATCAATATAATGAGAAGAGCACAAAAACTATTCCAATAGTACAGTGGTTCCTAACGTGGGGTAAGTGCCAGGACGTTTGGGGGTACGGGAAAATATTTAAATAAGTGGAAGAAAGTGCTATATATGGCAGCAGTGTAAGACAAAAGATCAGTCAAAAGCTATGAAATTAACTAAACGATATTACGAGGGGCGAAGCTGGTTTTCTTCTATGTTTGACGTTGAGAAAATTATTTCAATTTCAAACATAAAACAGTTTACAGTAAAACCTTGGATTGCGAGCATAATTCGTTTCGTAAACGTGTTCGTAATACAAAACACTCGTATATCAAAGCGAATTTCCCCATAAGAAATAATGGAAACTCAGATGATTCGTTCCACAACCCAAAAATATTTAATCTGAAAATGATTAATACCTTTTTTATTTTTGTTATTTAAATGTAACTGTACTGTAATCAAATTTATTAATTAAATTTAATCGTGACTAGTGTGAGGTAGACGAGAGGGAGGAGAGGAGGAGGTGTGTTATTGTTTACTGTTCACTGTTTACTGTTGTTCACTGTCACTAACAGAATCACTGCTATATGTTGGCTCATTCAAATATTTTTCTTTTTGTGCGACTTTAACAAAGAACCTATCCAATGACACTGCTCGGCAGACAAAGCATAACCATAATACTACTCGTATTGCAAGATATCGCTCGTTTATCAAGTTAAAATTTATTGAAAATTTTTGCTCGTCTTACAAAACACTCGCAGACCAAGTTACTCGCAATCCAAGGTTTTACTGTATATGATTATTATTAGAGTAATAAATAAATTAAATGTGTTAGTTTATATTGTAGCTTTTGCTTTTTGAATGTAAAAATATATGCACTCTTTATTCAGCTTATTATTACAGTGTTTTTAAATTCCATTACTAGCCCATTTATTATCAGTTGCAACTAATACATCAGAAATATCTACTACTGTAGTTTGTCCCCCATCGGCACCACGGAAAATTTAGAGAAATCATTCAAATACGAATGCACTGCACACATCTCTGGATTATTTTCTTTTCCCTTTTATTCCCATAACTCGCGCGCGCGCGCGCGCGCACACACACACACACACACACACACACACACACACACACACACACACACACGGAGATGCGAGCCGGGAGATGAGTTGGGTCTGCTATGATGAACGCTCTTAAAAATATATGTATTCAATATTTCTCAGCTATTTCTGTTGAGTAGTGTGGCGATTTGTTTTCTAATGACATTTTTCAATGAGGAAAACATTTCAAACTTTATTACAAAATACATTTCACAAGATCAATAACTTCAATCGTGCAACTGGGTCTTTACAGCTAGTTAGTTATAAAACGGTAACAATTATCAATAAATGCTAAGCCCTGTTTGGAGATTAAGCTGAATCCGAACACAAACATAGTATATTACTACCCGCTTTGGTGGTCGAATGGTCCAAGGCATCACTCTTGCAATAGACTAGACTGCCGCTGAAGGGTATATTGGGGTTCAAATCCAACTCGAAGGTATTGAGGGTGTGTTTTTCTATATTGAAAGATACAGGGTTAAAAAGAAGGTAAAAATATTCCACACATTTAACAAGACAACTTTTATATCTCAAACCCTATAAGGGCCCCAACAAATACTTTTTAAAATTAATTTAAAAATGACAGATACCTCTTTTAACTATAATTTAAAGTGCATTAGAAAGGTCACATGATTGTATAACAGATGGAAGCACTCCCTCAACTTGAGCAAAAATGGGACTTTATCCCTTATGTCCCTGTACCTTTCAATTGATTTCCACTCCACCTCCATTCAAATACAGGTACACTTCCTATCATTTTTTATTTTAACCTTATTTTAAAGTCGAACATGTTTTCTTACACATATATTTTATGTTACCCCCTCCTATCCACTGAACATGATTCTGGGTACGATACTTTTTGTCCAATTAATGAGACTATCATAAAAATTACGCCTCGTTTATGCTGATTAAATCGTTTGAGGCTACTCTTTCCTTTTCACAATATGTCCCTTTAAAATTTGTTTCAACAAATATTTTTTTACGCATAATAAATTAGCTAGAATTCAAATAATTAGTTTTGTTTAAAAAAAAGAGTTATTAATAAGGTTTCACATTTCAAAAGGGGTCTATCTTTTATTTTACTTTGTAAAAATAATGAAGAAAAGAGCAAGCTTGAAAAACAAAATAAATATCCTTGTTATATCACTAATGTGACATAAACAACGTTGAGAACGGGAAGGAAAATAACGTTTAACCTAATGACTTCCAGAGCTCGCCATTATTTCTGTTAACAGGGGCTCACTTACCAATTTGAGAACAAAGCTGGGTCTTCCTCGAAAAAATAAAATTCATACGAGAGGTGGATTTTTAAAATAACCCACTTCAAGTGAGAATGTAAAAAAAAAAAAAAGAAACAGTTTTAAAATATTGAAAGTAATTTAGAAGCTTTTATTTTAAAACTAGTGGATCGTTACAGTGATGTCTGCATATTATTGTACTAACATTTATTCTAGTTTTTTATTGGGAAAAAATAAATAATACCTCACTTGGCTTTCTAATTAAAAGTTTACTCGTCAAAGGTTATCAAATTACATGGTTATTTAGTTTTCGTTGTTTAGTTTGAATCAAAAATAGTATTTTCCTTCTTCCACCCACGATGAGAACTTTCAAACTACCCCTCTCCCAGCTTTCTGTCTATTCGTTGCACCAAACCACTCAAGTAAGAATTATTAAGCTGTTATTATTTTTAACCAAAGAGAAATATTTTATTTATCGATATATAATAATAAGCAAATATTGGTTTCCATGGTGATGTAAGTAAATAATGATTGTACAGTTTAACAGCTGCCAACACACAATGAAAATATGGATAATTCGCAAGGAAAATTTAGTTTTAGTTTTAGGCTAATATTTTTGCCGGCATCCTGGACCTCTAACCTTTAAAATGACTTCGTTGGTTAAAATCGGTAAAACCTTTTACTTTTAATTTCAACTACCAAAAATGGGATTATTAAATTATACATAAAAATGCGTGTGTGTGTGTGTGTGTGAGGAGAGATAATGTGTGTGATAAAAGAGTGTGCATGAGAAAAAGTGAGAGAGAGTGTGTGTGCGGGAGAGAAATAGAATATGTGAGGGAGAATGCGTGATAAAGTGTGTGAGATTATGTGTGTGTGTGTATTAAAAAAGATAGTGTAAATTTTTGGGAGAGATATTGTGTGAAAGAAAGAGAAAATGTGAGGACATGTGTGAGAGAATTTGAGAGAGAAGGTTAGAGAGGGAGAGATTAGTTTAGAAAGAGAAAATTAGACTGAGAGAGAGTTAGAGACAGAGTTTAAGAGAGAGTATTGGAAAGAAAGATAGAGAATTAGAGAAATAAATTGAGTGTTAGTTTGAGATAAAGAGAGTTTGAGAGAGAGATTGAAAGGGAGAGAGTTTGAAAGGGAGAGAGTTTGAAAGGGAGAGAGTTTGAAAGGGATTAAGGAGAGTTTGAAGAAGAGGAGAGAGTTTGAAAGGGAGAGAGTTTGAAAGGGAGGATTTGAAAGGGAGAGAGTTTGAAAGGGAGATAATTTGAGAAAGAAAGTGAATTTGAAATAGAGAGAATGAGATTGATTTCTAGAGACAGTGAGAGTGATTTATAAAGAGTATGAGAGAAAATTTGAGAAAGAGGGAGTTTGAGAGATAGAGAGCGAGTGTTTGAGAAATAGAAAGCGAGTATTTGAGAGATAGTGCGTTTGAGTGAGAGACCAATTGAGAGAGATCTTAAGAAAGAGAGTATAATAGAGATAATCTGAGAGAATTGTGTAATAGAGAGTATATGTGAGGGTAGATAATGTGCGAGAGAAAGGGATAAAATGTGAGAAAGGGAATGAGACAAGATCAAATGAGAGTGTGTGTTATAGTGTGTGTATGTGTGTGTGTGAGGGGTTAGAGTGTGTGAGAGCGTGAGAGAGAGTGTCAGATAAAGATAGAGAATATGAAAATATAGATGTGGTACTCAAACACTACAGTACTTTGAAATATTTTCTCAAAATTAAGTATCAACATGGAAACATAATTGAACTTATATTTGTATTGTGTTACTATACGCTAAAATGAGCATCAAAACCCATTTAAAAAAAATTAACACCAAAACTCATACTTAAATAAAATGGCTATTTTTAAACATTATTCAAAATCATTTGATCGTTTTTGAACTTATAATACATAGCAAAACATTTTTAAACATTTTATCATGCGTGAAACAAAACGTAGACAATATTTTCACAAATTTAAAAATCAAACCTTTTAATTTTCGAATTAATATGCTCAATATTATCAAGATTTAAATGAGAATTAATGATAGCAACATTCCAATAAAAATGAAACGTTTCTCCAGTTTAGGTTTCTCAATTTAGATGTGTTATGACCAGCATCCAAAGAGAAATATTAATCCAAAGAGAAAATTGTGAGGTGCTCGGACCAACAAATAAATATTGAGTTATTATTTTTTTGCCAAAGAGATATTTATATTTAGAGATCTACAGCCATGCAGTAAATAACAGTTTCCACGTGATTAAACAAAGAATGAAAAACTAAAAATTATCTGTGAAAATCCTGTTTTAATGGAAAAACTACAATTTTTCCCGACATCCTGGACTCCTAACCGTTATAATGACTGTTCGTTTGTCAAAATCTGTTCAGTCATTTTTTCATAATTTCTATTACCGGATACAGACTTAGGTATCAAATTATATATACGATTTCTTACAATTTTTTTTTTTTTAGATTAGAGGCTTAAAGTGCCATTAATGGCCATCATTTACTTAAAATAGTTTTATAACTTACATATATCTCACATTAACTTCCAATCTACAAATTATAACTTGAAATCTTAAGAGCCCCTTCACACGGGTCTACTCAGCAAGCACTTCCGACAAGCGCTTCAACAGCGCCACTCACAAGTTCCGGTGGCGCTGCTAACGTTCGTACGAAGCCCTAACTACGCAAGTTTGAAATCCTGCTTACACCAGCTATTTCTAAGAGTAGAATTTGTTTGAAATTATGCTTAAACTAGCTATTTCTACAATTAGAGTTCGTTTGAAATCCTGGCTACATTAGCTATTTCTACAAGTAGAATTCAATCTTCAAATGAACATGGACGGGGAAAAAGATCTACCTTTAGTGTGATTCTGCTTATACTGAGGAATAATATACGTAGAAAAAAAATCAGTGTCCATTCATTGCTTTTGGAAAGACCGTTTTGGGGACTGTTTCATAAATTATTTGATGACCTTTAAAACAATCATGAAATTTTTTTTTTCATATTTTCGCATTTCTTAAAACTCATTTCAAGAGCTTCTAGCTGGCATTAGCAATGAAATTAAGAATAATTGTAATAAAACGACATCATGGGACAGACCATTCCACAATATGAAAGACTGGCTTTAACACTGAGGTGAGATAAAAATTGAATATGTTTTAATTTTCTATTCTTTATTATATGTATAAAATATAAATGAACATGCGATCATATTAGTTCACTCAATAGTATTAGGGGTCATCCATAAACCACGTAACGCTTTTTTTCTTACCATTTTAGCCCCCCTCCAGCCATGTGGCATCATGTAGACATTTAGCATAGCCCCTTCCCCCCCCCCCCCCCAAACCGGTGTTACGTAACTTTTCTCACCAAGAATGAATGTCATTTTTTCATAGGGAAGTTTAGTGATACTAAAGGAGGGATTCAGATTTAATACTTATCAAAATCCATTTTAAATCCTGATTATAAATTATTTCAGAGAGTATTATTATTTATACAGACATAAAGACGTCAAGCTCTAATTCCTCGGGTTCATGAGGAAAAACCTCTGTTATATTTAAGTTACGGATGTCAGATTTGCGATTTGAATAAAAGCCAGACGGCCCTTTTCTGTAGTGACACTACATCATGTTTAAGCGCCCACATACGATGCTTGACGCTGGGGGAAAACATCTTTCTTATTTTGATAGTCATATTATCATCATATAGAGAACTATTCAAACAATTCTAGGGATACAACTTTTCTAAATTATATTTTGGATTAACCTACAATATTACTTTAGTTAACTTATCAATACCTAGACTCATGTTTCGTTCCAACATCAATCCTGGATCTTAGCTTCACTCTCTAAAGAGACCAGATGATCAATGAAGATCGGGGTTCAAATACCTGTCGGGTGTACTCAGTGGCTTTTCCTAAATGGTTTTATATTTCTCTCCACGTTTATGAGGATAGATTACCTCTAAAATTCTACCTTCCCTATTTATACTCCATTAGATAAATATAATAAAAAATAACTAGAATAACTACAATTTGACTTAACCACCCTACAAAATGTATACTAAAAAGGTAGAATTTTAAAGAAAATCTACCAGAATTTGCATGGAGGGAAGCGGGAAACCGTTAAGAAAAGCAACCCTCAGTAGATCTGGCTGGTAATCGAATCCCATCTCCCCAACATCGGCCGTCTAGTCTACTGAGAGAATGACTATTTAGACAATGCGGCCACCATAACTTATGTATAGTAGTTGCATTTATATACATACACATTAGATTTATCAGAAGGAAAAAGGTATAGCTTAAATACACCTACCTTTTGTGAATAATTAATGATATTTGAAGCTTTACTTTTCATAACATGCTGCTGGTTTGAATAAATAACACTATTGATTGACTCCTCAAACTTGCCTTGAGATAAATTCTGTACTTTTGCTTCTTTCCATGTCACTACATCATTTTGAGACTCTTCCACTGTTTTTTTCTGGGAATCGCTTTTTATAAGCAAGCAATGAAAAAGTCTCCTCTTTTTTAAGAAATTGTTTCTATACAAACACAAGTGATTATTCACGGCCAATGTAGGAATTTAAATTATAATCAAACTCAACTATACTTATAAATTAAGGCCGCTTTGACTGACAGCTGCTATTATTATTATTATTATTATTATTATTATTATTATTATTATTATCACCGCGTCCTACTACCCGCTCGGATTATGCGCAGACAGCTGTTATCCAACTAAAAGCACGTCAGGGGGTCAGTAGATTGTACAAGTTTGAGCAAATGGGGTGAATATAAACATGTCACAGTCATGCACATGGAAATATGTGTTTTATTATGTGCTTCGGAAGTTATCTATAAGTATGTTTATTAAATATGAAAACATTGACAGTATCATTATTTTTGAACATTAGAATTTAAGTGTAAGATCTGTGCTACGTAACACTTTGATGTACCCTACCCTCCCCCCATGTAACAGCATGTATACATTAGAGCTCCCCCTTCCCCCCCCTAAACGTTACGTGGTTTATGGACGACCTCTTAAGTACAAAATGCCTTGAAGTTTTCACCCTGCAATTCCTAGTCCAAAGTTATTGTCAAAAGATTCAACAACAAAAATTGTGATAACACAAGCAATCTCATTCACTTTCAAGTAGATATTGGGGTGTATTGGGTAGGGAGTTGGTGATCAACAGTCGCGCGTTAGCGGCGCTACCTACGCGCCATGTACACGCTACCAAGACGGTGGCGTGGCTGCAGACCCGTGTGAAACCTCTAATTCATTTCTGGTTTCACGACTAGCAGCGCCACCAGCGGCGAAGCCGACGGGGGAAGCGCTGCTGTTTCGTGGCTGTGTAAACCCCCCCCCCCCCCCTTCCATTTATGTGAATTAACTTTGGGATTTTACATCTTTTGGTGTGAATTTTTATCTATATTCACTCTTAGACTAATTAATTTGGTTTTTCATGTTCGTATCTAGCTAGAGACGACCTTGACATATATCTTAGGGGTCATCCCTAAACCATTTAACATATTTTTCTTACCTTTTACGACCCTACCCCTCATCCCAATATATTTATTTGCGTGTTCAACTCGAAGGAGGTCCTGATGTTTTTTCCATCCATCCAGAGCTGGTCATACACTCGGCCTTTCGACCAGCTAGCGCTACCCTCACCATCTGGGAGAAACCACATGTCCTGAAAGTGCGGTAGTTTCCCGTTGCTCTCCCCCGCAATTGATATTCTATGAGCGAGTGAGAAAGAGCCTACACAACTTGCCGGAGAGATATCTTTGCATACCTTCCAGGGATCTTTTATACACCACAATTGACACAGGACTCACTGCTTTATCTCCCCTCAGAGGGATGTTGTGCTACAGATTTTTATCGCTCAGTAAAAGTGCGTTGACCTAAGCTGTGCTTGAACCCACTAAAGCCCATCACACACGGTGCAGGTTCGTTGTTAGATTGTCTGCTGGATTTAGCTGCTCGTTGCAGTACGTACTGCGCTGCTGGGAGCCAAGCAGGCGACGCTGCTGGGTTGTCTTCAGACGAGGCTTGCCGTCTGCAGGTCATGCAGTTAGTTTACGAGAGAGTGCTAGAGAACGCTGCTGTAAACAAACATGGATGGTGATGATGACTTCTTGGACGATGATACTTTTCGGGCACTTTGTATTCTTCGAAGACAATTAGTGATGGCGATCTTTTCAATAATTGATGCACTGAGGAGGCGCAGAAAGTGTAGGAGACCACATGAACGTAACCACCTCTATCACTGACTGCAAGTAAACAGTGGTGATCGTCGTGTCTGGTCACGTGACTGAAGGTTGCTCTCTGATTGGCTCACCTCCCGATCCAGCAGGGAATATAGCACGGAAAATATCACGGTACCTATCAAGGGGAAAACCAGCAGGCTAGCCAACAGTCGAGCCATCAGGGACGTCATTTTCCAGCAGCGTGCCCTGCTCAACACTTAGCAAGCGGTCTAGCATCGAATCCTGAGGCGAGCACTTTACTCAAAGACAACCGGAGTCGGCCCAATATTTGACACCACCTAGACACTTATCATGACAGCTCCCGCTAGTTCAAACAAAGTTACGTGTTTTATGGATGGCCCCTTAGTGGTACCCTTGGTTTTAACCTGTAGCGTAGAAAGCTTACCTTACATTGTTCCACTATGGCGCAGCCTATAAGATAGGGCCATAGTGTAATCCGTCAAGGCAAGTCTGCTACCTTTCAGGGGAAAATGAGAGTGCGTTGAACAAAATGGTTGTCAATAACTTCATTTAAAATCTAGGGATTGACCAATGAGGAAATACTTTTTATACCCCCTCCCATTTTAGCTTCCCCTTTCCAAATCTCATTTAGAATTTTATAAATCTTCACCACCAAGGGAAGTTAAGTACACTTTGAGCCTAAGGCGATAGATCAGTCAGCCACAGATGCGGGTCAGTAACTATTATAATATCTCAAGAGTTAAATTACACAGATATTTATTTAAATAATATATTGTTTAAAATTAAATAAGAGTCAGTAACTTAAGGTTTGCTCACACCTCACCGTATCACCGCATATAAGCTTGGTACCGTATCTGGTTTTTTTATTGGCCCACACCTGTCCGTATTGCACCGAATATACTTATGTCTACATCGTGTGAAAATAAGAAACTTTTATTTGAAATTTATTTTTATAAAACCAACAGTTTCTGAGATATTGGCAAATATATTAATACAGTTTTGTGAGCTTTAGTTGTAAACATATACTACTTAAGTTTTAGCGCAATAATTATCTAATGCCATAGCGTAAGTAAATCTCTCACAAAGTTTATGTTCTTTTTCCTTTAACCTATTAGGGAAATATGTGTACAGCAATGATCTATCTCTATCATTTTAGATTCAATAGTCAGTATTTACCTTTTTTATTGGTCTAAATTAATAAATGGGGATTTTAATAGCAATGCGATAACCATCAGATGTGCAACCCCTAATAAAATGTCGAAAATTTTGACCGGAAGTCGGAATTTTAATACGAAGTGTTGAACCTTGTGGACCAATATCGATATTTTTTGTTGGTCAAAGTATACAAATGAGGACTTAAATTCTTTAATTATAAAATTTAAAACTAGGAGTCAAAACATGTTTTAGGTAAGTATAGTGCAATTTTTGCTCAGGTTTGCTAATGTAGCCTATATTATTTCGATTCACAAATATTACGAGTTTTGAGTAAATATCTAAATTTTTAAATAATGGCGTGAGTAAGTCCGTGCCGAGTTCCGTACCATTTATTTTACTTTATGATCAAGTTGGCCAGAAAATCAACTAATAATATATTCATATGTACATTATATTTATAAAGAATAACCGTTGGCCTCGTGTTTTAAGAAGTCAGTTTGCAATATAAGTCAGTTTAAAAAAAATATTCCCAAGGTAATCAATAGATTGCTTAGAATTATAAATTATAATCACTGTTGATGAACTATTAGACAAAAAATCTTTTAAGCCATCACCATATTGAAAAGGATGAACAGATAAAAAAAACTACATCTTTTTTCCAAGCTTAAAAAATGCCCCCTCTCAATAATTTCATTAAAATTTTTTCACGTATTTGACAGCTATCACGCATCAAAGATCCTGACAGACAAACAGACAGACGAAATGCTAAATGCTCCAGTTAGAACAGAACTTCTCTCTGCTCTGTCAATTATTTTTTAAACGAGAGTAGTATAAATTTCAAATGCAATTTCCCAAATTGAATACGGTGATATTTTCACGTTCATCGCCAGTTTGATTATTTTTTAAATCCTTCCAATCATTATTTTTAATTAAAATAAGTTCAAAAGTGAAAATCTTAAATTATGTGGCCTATGTGGAAATATTCTCAATGTGAAATTAAAAGTAACTGCACCACCATTCACCTTTAGAGAAGAAGAAACAATATCAATAAGGGAAACACTCTCAATGCAATCGGTCGGGATTAAATCCCGGATTCTTTTTGTCAGAGTTTGGCACAATATAACTGAATCTAGCCATACTTCTGTGTAAAGAAGAGTTATAGGGATCTGATTTAAAATAGTAAATGCTTCATTCATGTGGCTACAAAGAGTTCAGGTCTCCGGTTCAGATCCAAGCTGGAAGATATAGTGTGTGATTCGGTGTCAACTATATTACGAAGGTAATCCAAGCACTTGTTATACAAACATGCCCATAGTTGTCTTTTAAAACGCTGGTAAAGGCATTTAATAAAGAACACTAATTTATACAAAGCATTATAAAATTATAAATAAAAAAATTAAACTAGAGATTCCAAATTTTGATCAAAAGGTTAGTTTTTGGACAGTTTTAAATAAATAACTAATCAAGCTTTGCGTTGGTTTTAACATTTACCGTTTAAAATTATGTGGAGCATAGGGCTGCAAAAAAACTTCGGCTTTAAAGTATATTCTCTGCCAAACTTTTGAGCTCATCCCTTAACTTGCCAAGTTTTTCTGCCTGTCTTCATCGAAGGTCCTCCACCAAGTAATCCTTGGTCTGCCCCAACGTCAACGTTCTGTTGTTTTCAGTCCAGAGTTTCTATTGAGACTTATCTTCGTCATCGTCCCTCTGGGGAATGTGACCAAGCCATCGTCATTGCGCAGTCTGATCTCTGATTGAACGAGGTTCTGGTTGGTTTTGTTTCTCACTTTTCCATTTGACACAACGTTTGGCCACTATAGGCCCAATATATTCCTGAGTAATCTGTTGATGAACGTCTGCAGTCAGATGTATATTTGCTTTAAATGTTTCGCGTCTGTAGAGAAGGACCGACTTCACATTGCTCTTAAAGATCCGCAGGTTGGTCTTTATTCTTAACTCTCTTGATCTTCAGATTAGTCTCAGGCTGATAAATACCTCTTGGGACTTATTCGGCTCTCGATGTCTTCATCTGTACCTCCACCCACAGTTATGTTTACCAGGCATAAGAACTTGACTAGATCTCCTCAATGACTTGATCATTGATGCTAAACTGCGGTGCATTGTCATTCTTGAGTCTCATCACTTTCATATTCTTGGCATTGATCTCTAAGCCAACTTGTGCTTTGACAGATATTATATCATTTATCTTTGCTTCTATGTCGTTGAAACTATGATCGATGAGACATACATGGGTCATCTGCGTAGTCCAGATCTTCCAGGCATTCGTTGGGTTTCATCTGGATTACTCTTTGTTCAATGATTTCATCATCAGCAGGCACAAAACCATTAGAAATAGAATGGCGAGAGCAAACACCCTTCCTTCACTCCTGACTACCCCAAAAGGCTCAGATAGTGTTCCTTGATTCTACATTTGGCGTGTATATATGAGATACTACATTACTTTGCTAATATTTAATCAATTTCCCAGGCAATCAGTTAAAGCACTAAGATCAAACTTTAATTCATACCTTATTTAATTATTAAATTTCACTCTACCTATCAAGATGGAATTTCAGATTGTTTTCTATTCTAAAAAAATAAATGGTACGGCACACCGCACAGACTTTCTCTCTCTTTCTATAAACTCGTAAGATTTCTGAACGGAATAATGTACATTGTATCATCACCACTCCACATAAGAACACGCATAAAATAATATACAATGATATAGAATCAATGAGAAAAGAGGCGCATCTTTGTCCACCTAAGAACATTTCAAACAGTTTAATGTCTTCCACAAGGGTCAACACTTCGTTTTAAAATTTCGATTTCTGGTTAAAATTTTAACATTTTATAAGGTGTTGCAGATCTTCAAGTCATCGCATTGATATTTAATTATTCATTTATACATTTTGGCTAATAAAAAATGTAAATATTGACTATTGAGTCTAAAATGGAGATAGATCATTGCTATACAAACATTTCTCCTAAGAGATTTAAGGAAAAATAACATACTTTTTTTAGATACTTACTTATATTTAATTACTCTATGGCATTTGAGTATTATTGCGTTAAGACTTAAGTAGTATATGTTTACAACTAAAGCTCACAAAATTGTATTAATATATTTGCAAATATCTCAGAAACTGCTGCTTTTAGAAAAATATATGTCAAATAAAAGTTTTTTATTTCTAATAGTCCTACAATTTTGCAATGATAAGTTGTTTAGTTTCTCCAATAGTTGTGGAGATACGGAAATTAACGCTTCTGTAATGTACCCTAAAAATCATTTTCATAGGAAAATGAAAATAGCCAGTTTATTTATAATCTTAATCAACGCCTAGATAAGAATTTTAATCAAAATCGTTTAAGCAGATTTTGAGAAAACCAAATTTTTCTCTTTTCGTCCTTCAGTAAACTACCCTTAATTTTAAGTTTTTATAGACACACAGATAGACGGTATTGCAAAGACTATTTTTTAGGGTTCGGGGGGTCATGAGACGTCGACATCCATCAACATTTCAGGTTAGTTTTTTTTTACGGTCGCAATACTTCAACTTTAATGTCCAAAAAGTTAAAAAAAATTCATATAATTGCGTATATATTGAAAGTTATTGATTTTATAAAAATATGTTTCGAATAAAATATCTGTATTATAAATATATATACATATTTGTTATGCTAAGTAATTTCATATATCAAATAGTTTCGGAGCTATTTAAAAAAATGTTAATTTACTCATCAGACCGGAGCCCTTAAAGCCATTTTGCCGAAATATTGAGGGTAGCCATTTTGTTTGGAATATTTATTAATGTTTATAAATGAAATTTAATCAAAATCGTTGGAGCCGATTTTGAGAAAATGGACTTTTTCTCTTTTTGCCATTCAGTAAACTACCCTTAATTTTAAGTTTTTATAGACACACAGAGAGACGGCATTGCAAAGACTATTTTTTAGGGTTCGGGGGGTCATGAGACGTCGACATCCATCAACATTTCAGGTTAGTTTTTTTTTACGGTCGCAATACTTAAACTTTAATGTCCAAAAAGTTAAAAAAAATTCATATAATTGCGTATATATTGAAAGTTATTGATTTTATAAAAATATGTTTCGAATAAAATATCTGTATTATAACTATATATACATATTTGTAATGCTAAGTAATTTCATATCTCAAATAGTTTCGGAGCTATTTAAAAAAATGTTAATTTACGCATCAGACCGGAGCCCTTAAAGCCATTTTGCCGAAATATTGAGGATAGCCATTTTGTTTGGAATATTTATTAATGTTTATAAATGAAATTTAATCAAAATCGTTGGAGCCGATTTTGAGAAAATGGACTTTTTCTCTTTTTGCCATTCAGTAAACTACCCTTAATTTTAAGTTTTAATAGACATACAGACAGACGGCATTGCAAAGACTATTTTTAAGGGTTCGGGGGGTCATGAGACGTCGACATCCATCAAAATTTCAGGTTAGTTTTTCTTACGATCGCAATACTTAAGCTTTAATGCCCAAAAAGTTAAAAATATATATATAATTGCGTATATATTGAAAGTTATTGATTTTATAAAAATATGTTTCGAATAAAATATGTGTATTATAAATATATATACATATTTGTGATGCTAAGTAATTTCATATCTCAAATAGTTTCGGAGCTATTATAAAAAATGTTAATTTACGCATCAGACCGGAGCCCTTAAAACGATTTTGCCGAAATATTGAGAGTAGCCATTTTGTTTGGAATATTTATTTATGTTCATAAATGTAATTTAATCAAAATCGTTAGAGCCGATTTTGAGAAAATCGACTTTTTCTCTTTTTGCCCTTCAGTAAACTACCCTTAATTTTAAGTTTTAATAGACACACAGACAGACGGCATTGCAAAGACTATTTTTAAGGGTTCGGGGGGTCATGAGACGTCGACATCCATCAACATTTCAGGTTAGTTTTTCTTACGGTCGCAATACTTAAGCTTTAATGCCCAAAAAGTTAAAAATATATTTATAATTGCGTATATATTGAAAGTTATTGATTTTATAAAAATATGTTTCGAATAAAATATGTGTATTATAAATATATATACATATTTGTAATGCTAAGTAATTTCATATCTCAAATAGTTTCGGAGCTATTATAAAAAATGTTAATTTACGCATCAGACCGGAGCCCTTAAAACGATTTTGCCGAAATATTGAGAGTAGCCATTTTGTTTGGAATATTTATTTATGTTCATAAATTAAATTTAATCAAAATCGTTAGAGCCGATTTTGAGAAAATCGACTTTTTCTCTTTTTGCCCTTCAGTAAACTACCCTTAATTTTAGGGGTAGATATCCAATTCCAAAAACCCCTCGGGGCAACCCTATGAAAACCCTAGATATCAAGTTTCAGCTCAATCGGTAAAATAGTTTAGGCTCTAGTTGGAGGTACAGACAGACAGACAGACAGACAGACAGACAGACAGACAGACAGACAGACAGACAGACAGACAGACGGAAATTCAAAAACCACTTTTTCGGATTCAGGAAGTCATGAAACGTCAAAATTCATCAAAATCTCGAGTTCGATTTTTTTGACGATCACAATACTTTCTCTACCTGTAAGATAGAGAGAAAGTAAAAAGGATGAGATTGACCATTATCAGTCCATGTGCCCACCGAAACATGTTACTTCAAGTAACCAAACAGTTTTCTGAGAAGGATGAAAACAGAACTGATTTGAGTGAATTTTCAACTGTCAAGAGTTATTGTGAACCAAATAGATCCGCGTATAAGTTAATCTCAGAATATAATACACAGGACTATAGTTCCCTTCAAATAAAACTACTTTTTATAGTTCAACCCCTGTTAATCACTTCCTGCATAAACTTTTAGCGTCCTTAATGAGACATTATCAACCGAGAGCTTATATGTCCTTTGATGCGAGGCTGTCTTGTCGCGCAAGTACTAATTAACAAGGTACCAAACTCGAGCCCCACCTTCTACACAAAGCACCTACCTTTTTTGAAAGAAAAACTTCAGTTAGGGGTGCATTCATCTACGAAATGTTCCCGACTCGTGTTTCACCCCCCCTTGCTCTGCCACCCTCCTTCTTTGTGTGACACGAGAGACAGTAATTTCTTTGTGTTTTCACCTTCTGGAAGGAGTTGGCTGAGGGGCGGTTACCCTCCGAGTTGGGTGCTGCAAACAAGTTTGTTACAAACTTGTATAACTATCACGACTGAGATTGCTCATTAGCTGTCAAGTTTAAAGAAACTACCCCAGTGTGCAATGTATTACGATGGCTAAACTATTTTCAAAACACCTTTACATGGCTCAGCGAATAAGGATTTCATTGCAGTTTGTGACTTCTAGCTTTATATCTGTATTATTAAGGTTTTTTTTAATATTACGTTTAATGCAATGTTATTTAGTAGATTAAATTTGTTTGTTTTTTAAAACCTTTTTACATCCCGTGTTATTTATTAACCATCAGGCCTATCTGAACATCAATTCACTAGGTAAGTAATGAGGAGGGTAGAATTGAGAGGGAATGTAGCCAAGTTTTGCTTAAAAGAAAGGAGGGGGAGAGCAATGAGGATAAATCAAACCCTCATCTAAACTGGCAGTGGTTAAAACCCCGAAACCTCAACCTCTCAGTCACCAACAAACAGGACTAGACGATCTTGATGTTCAGCTTGAGCGCCCAATGATGCGAACAGTTTGGACTTTCTCTCGAGCTCTCGGAGTTTTGTGATCGTCAAAAAATTCGAACTCGAGATTTTAATAAATGTCTACCTTACATGACCTCCAGAAACAAAAAAAAGTTGTTTTCGAGTTGCCGTCTCTCTGTATCTTGGACTGTGGCCAAAATCATTTTACCAATTGGGCTAAAACTTGGTATCTAGGGTTTTCATAAGGTCCGCCTGAGGAGTTTTTGAAATTATATTTCTAACCGTAAAATTAAGGGTAGTTTAGTGAAGAACTAAAAGAGAAAAAATCAATTTTTTCATAATCCTCTCCAACGATTTTTACTAAATGTTGTATATAGCTACTGTTTAATATTAAAAAATAAAATGGCAGCTCTCATTTTTCTATGAGAATGACTTTGAGGTTACTACACATAAGCAGATATTTCAGATTTTGATCACATCTCCGTAACTGTTTGAGATACTAAATAATGTTTCTTTGTAAAGTTGTAATACATATAGTACATGTCAAATATAATATATATAATATACTATATAAATAGTATATTATATATAAGTGAATCTTTGCAGCGACTGTTGCAGATTATCACGCTAAAATGTGTTAATTTTTTCTAAGTTCTATAGATTGAGGCCTCACGCGACTTTCTAGTTAAAGGTTTACTCGTCAAATTCTAAGAACTTTCCATAGATTTAAAGCTGTTGGTATTTATTTTAAGCAAAACAGTTGTTTTACCCCTTCAAACCATGATGAGAACTTTAAAACATCCCCTCTCTATTTGTTGTACCAAACCGCTATCTTCTATCTCTTTAATACGAAAGTGTATATTCTTGTCATACGCAATAGCGACCTTTGTCTTTATGGGTCTAAATTGAAAATGAGAGCTTTAATAGAAATGTGTTGATCTAAAGATGACCAACCGCTAATAAAATTACAACAATTTTTAATAGGTCGTTGGGGGGGGGGGGGGGATAACCCTCGAGACCTTGCCAAAAATAAAATTGTACTCCCCCCAATTCTTCCCTCTCCTAACGCATCTCTGGAACAACTAGGGCTATGGCACGAAATTGTAACAAATAATGTCATTTATTCGGATGCTTTCTCAAACACTTTGTAAGTATGAATGCCTCATATATTTATATATCATATATTATATATGTTATATTTTTTAAAATTTTAATAAAGTCTCTTTATAACTAAAATTCACGTATATTTGTGTTTTATTCATTTGAGAAAATATATTTTATTTAATTTAGTTTAGACAAAGTCTTTGTTAAAGAAAATATTATTGTTTTTTACTATTACCCAAGTATTGCGCAAAATTGCCATCGGGTTTTCTTGTTATTTTTAACCAAAGATAAATATTTTACCTGCCGTTCCACAGTCATACAAATATCCGGGTTTCCATGGGGACATAAACAAAATAATGATTGTAGAGATGAGCCACTGTGCACACAGCAGAAAAGAGGTAGATTCAATAGGAGAAATTGTGCAAGTCACTATTTTCACCGACCTCCTAGGACCTAACTTTTAAAAGGGGTGTTCGTTTGTCAAAATCGGCTCTGCCATTTTTTCGTAATTTCAATTGAACTACTGTAAATGGGCTTATATATATAAGATGACATATTTTCTTTAGTGTAGATACCATATTAATATATAGTCTATATATACCGGTATATATATATATACAATATAACTCCATAAATATGGTGTTTATGTATATATATATATATATACATACAATCCACAAATATATATATACTATATTTGTGGATTTATATTTATTTTGGGCTAAAAATAAAAATTGTAGTATATATATATATATACTACAATTTATATATATATATATATACTACAATTTTTATTTTTAGCCCAAAATAAATATAAATCCACAAATATAGTATATATATATATTTGTGGATTGTATATATATATATATACATATATAAACACCATATTTATGGAGTTATATTGTGGGCTAAAAATAAAAATTGTTGGCAACCGTCTTGCCTGAATATATACCTTGAGATAAAAAAAAAAGGCCCCCGAATTTATTGCAGAGAGTTTATATTTATGATTTACATATTTTTACTTCTTCATAGTGGAATATAAGCCCAAGTGCGTCCTAATAAATCAAGCCCATCTGGTCTGACGTGTTTTGACTAATAACCGAGAGTTTCCGTCATATAGATCACTGTAGATAAAACATTTACCAGACGTCGATGAAATATTGGCGCAACAAAGTTTAAATACGGATTATTACCCATTTAGTGAAGGAGAGACTATCGTCCGTTATCTGCCTGATGAAGATTAAATCGTGCGTCCCTTCACCCCTTTGAGTTAAAAAATTATTTAGGATGAAAAACATGTATTGGGATTCCATTATAATCGGATGGTTCGTTCAAGAACGGTCGAAATATTTTCAAGACACATTAAAACTCCAATAAATATGGTGTAATTTGTGTGTTTATAGCAATGAAAATATTAAATAAGTTCCCCCCCACCCCCAAATTTATTCTATAGCATAATTTGCTAGTAAAAATAGAATAAAATTGTTTCTTGACAACAATAAAATTGAAAAAAAAAAATTGAACTAACTTAAAGTGGGGATAAAAGGAGACGCGAGAAAAAGAAAATATTTTGGCAGTTTTCATAGCAGACCATTATTTTATCCAAAATGAATCAAAATTGCTCCAGTAGAAACATAGATTTTAATTTTCATCACATGTTGATATCAACAATTGTTGAATATTTTTCATAAACATATTAGCAGTTGATGAGAAACTTTCGAATGAAGATAAAACATTGTCATTAAATTCAAGGACTTTACTGACAGATATTAAATAAATGTTGACATCAGCATCTGAAAAAAGTTGAACTCTATATTTTTACTGAAGAAAATTTAAATTATTTTGCCGAAAAAAATTGTTTGCTATAACATTTAAAAAAAATATTATCCTTAGCTCGTAATCTCGATCATCTTTCCTTAAGTTCACCCCTTACTTGAATGTGTACTTCCTTGCACCGTGATATTTCTTATGAGAAGGATTATTATGAATTTACAAAACCACTAAAACGATCCTTATTATTATTATTATTATTAGCTAAAGAGTTATTGTCCGTCATGACGCTGTTGAAAAATCACTTTACTTGTTTGAGGAAGGTTATATATAGGTTTCTAACCTTTAAAATATCACATAAAGCTTCGTTGAAAATGAGTTAATCACCTTTTCATGTTTCTTTTTTTTATTATAAAACTTAAAATACGAAGTTGTTAATTCTGTAGGACATTTTTGGTACCTTTTACCTTAATTTTAGTGTGCAGTAGATTTGAAAATGACAAACCACTTCTTAAATAATGTGGGATTTTTGGACGCCTGCACATGTCCTATTTATTTTTTTAATTAGCACCGCGTCTTACTACCCATTTGGGTTATACGCTTAAGTACTAATTACGCTAATCGATTAGGAATTGGGAAGGTTGAATTTAGAGGATGTGAATCTACGTTTGCATGGAGGGAGAGTAGAAAACCATTTAGTAAAAAACTCCTTCAGATCACCTGAGTGAGATTCGAACTTCGACCTCCCCATCCTCGGCAGACTAGCTCAAAACAAAGCTAGCGTAATAGCCAACTACGCCACAGAGGTAGATCACACGTCTTATCGCTCCAGTAGACAGCCCCCTTAGAGAGATATATATACATATATCTAATAAAAATGACAATCTAGCCATCTAACTACGAGTATGTGTGAAAAGGGGTTCTTTCTACATGAATTATTTTGTACACATCCACACCTGTGATCACGTTTAGTCAGTTTTGACAGTGATGGGATAGTTGGGGTTAAGTTCTCAGTTTAGTTCAAGATTCTTCAATCCGTGGCCCACGGGCCACTTGCGGCCCGTTGGCTTATGAAAGACATAAAATTATTTCAAGAGGGAAAAATTACAAAAACAGATTTATATTTTACATAATTAAAATGATAAAATAACTACGTATTTTAAGCTATTTTATAAAATATTTTTGCTTTATACGCGAATAAAAATATTACGTGTTTATACAAATATATCTCGAACCGGCAAATGAATACTCTGCTAGACAGGGGAGGAAGAGAATACTATTTCGGGTGCGTTCGGACATAGTCGGGAGTGTTCGCGTTGGTTCATCACTACTGGAGACACTCGGGATGTCAAAAGAATTATAATATATCAAGTGTTCAACCTTAATATTGTCGGTACAGTATTGCGGCCCGCGAGCCATCAAGAGACAAAAACTTTGTCCCTTTGGACCTTAAAAGGTTGAATGAAGACCCCTGGTTAGGGTATCAGGGTATTTGATTTTACTAAAAGATGTATCCCTCTCCATTCACGCCATTTTGTGTACACTTCCTCAAATATTCTTGTATCCTAGACGAGTGGTAAGATTCGGTGCAAAATAAACTACTCAAATTGTTACAGGTAGATATATAACCTAAAAACAAAGTAAAAGTCTGTTTTGTTTGTTTCGAAAGTTTTTCTGCTGTCAATTGTTGTTTAGGTGCATCATCAATAGGGTTAGAGTGCTTCTGCCTTTAAAAGGATGTGAAATATTCATTCAAATATAATCTTTAAAATGTAAAAAACAAAGTCACCTAAAAAGTTAAAATACTATCAAAAATTAAAACCAAAGAATTTTCAATTATACGCTACATTGAGTAGCGTTGCCTGTAAACCTTGGATAAACTGTTTAAAACTCAGATAAGTTGCTAAAATATACATTTTGTTTATATCAATCCAGACATTACAAAAGAATTTCACTGATAAATAGTTACTTCAGTATTAATATTATTATTATTTTGTAAAATAGTAGACATAATATTTAATAGTTTTTTTTGCACATGTCTTAAATATTTATGAAAAAACATCTAAGTATATTCAAAATAAAAATGAACTCCGTAAAATCAAGAAAACTCAAATCATATTTATGTTCAAAACTTATATTAAGCTTAGAATAAAAATATGACATATTATAGCCATCTTAGTTCTAATTATAAGTATTGTGAAACAACTTGTGAAAGAAAAATGTCCCTTTTTAATCTTACTATGAAGAACAACCAAACAATATTTTTATCTTATTACTTCAAAAACTTTATACGTAACGCAGTGAAAATTGTGTTAGTACGTTTCATATTACGACAGTAAAAAGTAAAATGTTACCATTAGCTAACAATAAGTAGTATATATTTTATAGGTTCAGTTTCGTGATATAGAAGATACTATAAAGGTACTTGTAGTTTCCCTGCAATGTAAAAATCCTGGCTAATTTACAAAGCATAAAAAAATGCAACATTCAAAATATAATAAAATAAACTTTTACTCGTGAAATAACAGACGGTTCATGGATATTTTATTTGTGGGAGTTTGTATTTCACCTTTACTTCACCCTTTTACACCAGATCAGTTTTTCCAATAAAACCACTCAACCATATTCTTAAAAAGCCCTGCGAACAAGTTTCATCGGCGTTATCGGAAGAAAACAGACACGAAGAAAAATGAAGAAAATTGAGCAGAGCCATGAATCGACGACTAAAAAAAAAAAAAAAAACACCTTAGGACATCTCTACCGTAATATTTAATATGGGTGTTATTTTATCGTCGCTAAGATTTGCTATAGAATTCAAGATGAAAGGATATGAAGCTTTTAAGAAGCGCTTATCGTTGTTTTATCTTGTGTTTCATCAACACATTTAAACAAGTTCACCATTTCCCTACAGAATGTTATATTCTTGTAGTAAAATTTATATGATTCGTTGTGTGCTGGTCTATTGTATAGAGAGTATATTGGAGTCTTGGAGTTTTATAGTCCCATTCACCTGCTACATGGGAACTGTTTTACCCAAGTAATATTTTACTTTACTTTTTTTACATCCATTATGGTTTCCAGCCTGTGGTCTGGGTCAGTTTTTTATTCAAGTAATATATTTCCCACTACCAGCTTGCTAAGAATGTCCTAGCTTCATATGCCTTATAATCTAACTTAAGACTAGGACAGGCACAACATCCAGTCCCCCGGCCGTTAATTTATTTATGTGAGAGGCCACATTTTCATCAAGCATAAATTTTCAGCCATGCCGGGTACCGAACCCGCGACCCTTATCTCAGCAGGCAACTGAGCAAAGTTGTTGGACCAAGTCATATTTTTACTATAGAATAAAATAAGTTTCAATGAATACTTTTGAAATTGTTTATAAAATAATGGTATTCTCAATAAAATGTGTAAAACTCATCAATACAAAACCATACTCGCAATAGTTCAAAGTGACGATATTAATGGGAGATATTTCAAACATATTATCTGGGAATCAAACTTATAAAGCGGGGCAAAGTTATTCCCCGGTTTTTTTTAAGACTAAACATTTTGAGCACCTCTGATAAAACACAAGTCATATTTTTGATGGTCAACAGTGATAACATTTTATAATATTACTAGTGTTATTTTACAAGTATTGATAATTTCTATCAAAATTGACAGCTGTAGATAACATGGCCTGACGTATGAATACGTAAAGGTAGATATAGTAGCTTTAATAGCAGTCAAATATGTCAATTCGTAAGAAATTTCGAGTATAGTTAAAACACAGAATCACTTAGCATATACTCGATGACAGATGCTACTTAAATAGTCATCCAAAATTCAGATAAATGAAAGTTTGCTTTATACAGAATAGTGATCAGGTGTCGCTCATTTTGGCGATATGAAACATTTTCTATGGGCTAGAAAGTAATTGAAACAATTACTTCTGTCAACTTAAAATTAAATTTGTTATGGTTTATTTGATTGCACAATAATTTTACTATTACGTTTAACATCAAGGTTATTAACGGCTTAATTTGACTAACGAAGAAGGTAGAGAAAATTCAGCCACATTAATTCAGCGAGGGGATTTTTTAAAGTTTTATTTCCTTTATGTATCTTGACTAGACATCTTAATACTTTAAGTCTAATCCTATTATTCTATCTAATTTGTTTTTTATATACTTGATTTCCTATTTCAATTATTATCATCTAATTGCATAGGAGTGAGGCTCCCTAAACTAACCTAAACTATCTCAAAAAAGGGATTCAGAAAACCACCCTTAATGTACCCGGATGGGATTCGAACTTCAATTTCTCTATCATCAAAAATGTATTCCGTCGCAAGACATATGCCTTAAACCATGTGAACACTGGAGTGGAGGAAACATTTTGAGAGCCAACCTGACTAAATATCACTCTACCTCTGAGCTATCCCTCTATCATTATCTGTGGACCAGATCACAGATAAGGTATACACCAGACCCACAACCTCCAGGTTAAAATGGCTGCACCCATTGGGAGAGCTTGGGTCCGTCAACACGTGGATCGCTACATGCAGTCCCAAGTGACAGCATCGCTATCAAGCAGGCATTTTTCAAAACAGTTCTCTTTAAATATAGTTTTACTAGAGAACAGACACATATCCTTCTAGTGACTATACACTGGCTTTCACAAATATAGGTTCAGGTAGCTGCCCCACCCCTTCCCATATAAAAACCCCCAAACAAGTTTACTCAGACTGCAAATTACAAAGAAAGCGTAAAATACAATGGTCCTTTTTTGTTAAACTAATGTTCTAATGTTTGTAAATAGTCTAATTGTAAATAACCTTCAAATACCTTCCACTAGTTACTTGTCTGAAAAGGTTTGTTCATTGAAAGAACGTAAGGGGTCAGTTGGAGGTGGCGGGTGGATATAGCTATTGTGTTCTGAACACCACCCTTGGAAACTTGCTCTCTGGTTTGTAACCTCTACAGCGAACAGTTTGAAAGTGAGTTGTTTCCCTTGTAAGTACTGTTATCACAGAGAACTGCAACTAGCACTCCCAGTGTCCAAGGACTCAACCTGGCTCGATGAGCGCAGAGAAACTCCCGTAAGACTGAATGTCTTGTGTTTCCTTGTCTGTGTCCAGGATAATTTATCAATCATTATTAATAAGGTAGTCTATGATGGACGTTGTGAATAGCCTAGATAGGCAGTAAGATGGGAAGCACAGAAGAAAGAAATAATGAATGATATATAGATCGGTCAGCTATTTAAATGGTTTTCAGAAACACCTCAACAGCTACTGGTTGATTTTCCCACCCCTCTACAACCCCTCTCAATGATATTCCAAGGTGGATTTACCCTAGATACCCTCCCAATCGTTAACCGTTATCGTTAACGTGGGAGTGTTAAGGCACGCCAGCTAAGGGAAGTGTTTATACAATTCTTATAGAGGAATTTTTTTTCGGCCAAACTAAATAAAATAATTATTGCTCCAATAGAAACATATAGTTTAATTTTCTTTAAATGTTGACATCAACCGTTTTTGAAAATCTGTCATGAGTATAGCGGGGGTCACGGAGCCCAGTCGTAAGGTACCGGCCCGAGTTAGGCGGCCGGGACGCGATCTGGGCCCGCGCACGCTTCATATAGGTGTGCACTAGAATGTCTTTGCCACCTCCCGGTACTGACAGTTCTACGGAAATCCGGTCGGGGCGCCTCCTCGGGGCGGCCCTGGGCAATGTGTGTCGAGCGTGCTCCACATAGCTAAGACCCCGGCAGGTCATCTGTATGTGAGGAGGAAACTCCTGGACATGCACTAAGCGGTTGGTGGTGCGTACCCGTAAGGGGATAGCCGGTCAGGGCACCTCCACGAGGTCCCCGCTGGGCAACTTCGGGTGGTTGGTCTCGGAAGGAGTTGAGTGATGGTGCGGAATGGAAGGAATGGTGACATTGGGTAGACCGGAGACCTAAGGCCAGGAATGTGGCAAATGGGCAGTGCGGTGATGACATCCAAGCAGGAATGCAAAGACCTCTGCAGAGCTGAGTGCGGCAGTTGGTGAACTGGTGTCTTGAGGAGATCTGGAGACCGAGTCTGGTGGTCGGGGACCGAATCGGAGATTGTGGCGATCGGGGTATGGTAGTGAAACGATGAGACAACTACCCGGAGGCAAAGCTCCTGACCTCCTCGTGATTGGGTGGATCACTAAGAGGGGCCAACTCCTATCCTCATCCGTTCCCAATGAGGATGGGATTTTTCCCAAGTGACCCAAGGCAGGCTGGCATGGGAGGGCTGGTCCTGGTTTTATTCTGGGTGCACAGAGTATACCGGAATGGCACTCATGAGCTCAGGCTCATGTCCGGTGAAAAGGCTCCGTTCCCAACGTAGTGGTGGTGCGAGTCGGGGGACGGCTTTCTAGAGGTTGCGCCCCCGAGCGTCAGAGAAGCCACTGGCTTATAGTGTCGTAGCATTATGCTGGAAAATACCTAATTAGGTTCGTAGAGGATGTTCTGTTCTGTCATGAGTATAGCGGTATTAGATGAGAAACTTTTTAAATATAGATAAAATAGTGTCATTGAACTCCAAAACACCCTTGACAGTTATTAAAAAACTACTGTTTTTTTGACCAAAAAACATTTAACGTAACAACTGCAAAAATACTGCTCTTAACTTTGTTTCCTACACTCCCAACTTAATAACCTTGAAGAGTATATTAATATATACTATTCGTCGTACCCAGGTGAGAAATCTCTTAAAGTTCACACTTTTGTTTGTCCAAATAATACGGCTTGTAGTAAAAAGTCCAAAGACAGTTCAGAAGTTTTTTAGTTTAGTTTTTATGTAAATTGCGTCGATACACTCACTGATTAGCGAAAACTAATCATATATATATATATATTTAAATATATATATATATATATAAATTACAGTTTAATCTTATTAATCCTACTAATTGAGACAGAACATTTTTCAAATTAGCAAAAATTGGATTTAGTGGGCTAATACGGAAGGGTCAAAGAGAAGACAGTTTATTTTTATAGATTTTAAATTAAAGTTGAATGATTTTTCTAAAATGTATATTCATCTACAGATGAACATATTATGTTCGCAACAACATATATTTAAGATCATCTATTTGAGATATTTAACATGCACTTTCTGAAACGACTGATTATATCAGCACACGACTTATAAACTAACTTAAATCTAGATCCAACACAACAACCAGCCTCCAGTCATTAATTCATCACTGTGAAAGGAAAAACCCACATTTCACCAATGATAAATGTCTAGGCCATGCCGGTAAACGGACCTGAAACCTTTAGCTCAGCAGACAGACAGTTTACCAACTGAGCTAAAGTATCGGGATATACAATATGTAAGTATTTAGCATGTATTATCACTGTTTCTTACAATTCTCGTCAAAATTTTATTTCGTCATTAATAAAATATATTTTCTTTGATTTAATTTGTTTTTTTCCCCCGCTGTTTCTTGAAAATTGTGTCCGGATCATCCAGAATTTGAACTATAGGGGTCCAGTTTAACGGGGTTTTACTGTATATAATTTTATATTCAGATGGTAGAGACGCTTGTATTTGTTATAAAATGAGTTTATACAATGAGGCACTTGCTACGTTATCGCCAGGATACTTTCAATCCCTAGTCCACATTACAATCTTACGTAACCACTTCACGTACAAACCCCTTTTTACACGCCTTGTATTCGGCATTTGTTTAGCATCGATCTGTTTCTTAAGAGGTGGCCTTCACCACGATGCTTTTAGCCATACAGACGTTGTTTTTTTGACAATCCCTTAAGGACTTTTTTTACCTGTGACGTCACGGCCGGTCAAAATAGGATTTGCCATATTATTAAATTTCGTTTTATTCAGCGAGTTTTAAAGATATAACGTTGATACAAAAATCATAAATTATTCTAAAAATAGTCTACAATGTACCAAAATTATTATTTTTTATCTTGATGTAGTTTTTATTTAAAGGCATATTTTATAGATCATCCACAATTCAGGCTATTTGGAAAAATCACGAAATTGTCCTGTAGGTGTTTTCCTGCCAGGATGTAGATAAAAAGGGGTGTGGGTGTGGCATAACATTTTCAAATTTTCAAGCACCGTGTTTAAAAAAATATCCAAAATTAAGGTACAATTTGTTAGTCTCAACGTATGTTTAGTAAAATATAATAAAAATAAATTTAATAAAAGAAAAAAAACATGCACATCACCAAAATTTTACATACGATACGAGTACTGCCACTAACCAAATTAAAATGAAAACAAGATGACAAATGTCAGGCTGTCGATTCACGAATGGCGAGTGCTACCAACTTAATCGCCCTTGCTCACATATCATAATGCAGCATCTGCCATTTGCTACGATAGAAAACACTGTTTGCAACGCAATCCTATATCCAAGATAGAACTAGCGCCGTAATATTAAGGTTTTAAACAGGCTGAAATATTGGGGGTTCTGAGCACCCATGAAAATATTTTTGGGGATGCTTATTATGCAAAGCACCCCCGCAGTCGGCGCCTATGTATATGTCGTATAGGTGCACTTATATTACTACTACTTCAGTTAATTCATGGTAGCTTTGACTTATTTCCGACAGGTGAAAGGTTATTAAAATCAGTTTCGTATTCATCCTGTTCCAATTTTTGTTTGTGACGTTGGCAAGTGATTTAAATGGTCAAAGTGACTAAACAGGCTATTTGCGAGACAGATTAATACGAAATTGTTTTAAAGTTTAAATCACCCTCAGTAGACACGATCGGAATTTGAGCACCAATCTCCTCGTCATCAGAAGGCCAGTCAAACACGATGCCTTAGACTTTTCGGTCCCTGAAGGCGGGTAACTCACATATTTAGCTGTTAAGTAATAATTGTGTTAAAATGGTTATTTTTGTAAGAATATATAGTTTAGATTTATTTGATGTAGTTTTTCATCAAGATATAAAAAAGCTCACTATAACTATTGATTTGTTACGTCACATATTACAAAAGAGATACCTTTATCGCCGACACAAAGTGCCACCGCGGTTCACCCTAAACGGAGCCATCTTCGGAAAATAGTTATTTCAACAACGTTTTCATCGTTAATTGAGGAACCAAAGTCCGGGGATAAAAGATTCTGGATGATCTTCATTATTTGATAAGAAGAGGTGTTGGATAGACGAAAAATAATCGAAAATAATCGGCTTAATCAACCACTTCACAGAAATGAAGGTTCTCTTAGCAGAACTGTTAGAATATTGTACACTACATTCAGCCTCTTCAAGGTATATACTAAGGCCCCATCTTAAATTATGCACCATGGTGTAACCCATATAGGTAATATTGCTATCTTTCAGGTTAAATGGAGGGAACGTTGAACTTTACTTTACCTGTCATCCATTACTGTTTCCAGCTTTGGTCAGTTTCTTATTCCAGCCATATATTTTTCGCTACGGCTGGCTAGGACTCTCATAGATTCAAATACTTTATAATCTAATTCAAGACTAGGACAGGCACAGACAGCATCCAGTCCCCAGCCGTTAATATATCAATGTGAAATGGTAAATCCAAATTTCACCAATTATACTTTTTTTTGGCCATGTCGTGAATGGAATCCGGGTCCCTTAGCTCAGTAGGCAAACATGCTACCGACTGAGCTAAAGTCGGATGGAACGTTGAACTAGTAGGTTCTATCTGTACCCACAAAACCACATAATATGGTTAGTTGAATTATTATTATTATTATTATTATTAGCACCGCGTCTTACTACCCGTTCGGGTTATACGCACTTACGCTAATGTGCAATGGTAGGGTGATTATGAGATGAAATGGAGGACTTACAGTTTAACGTGGAATCCGAACCACGGTGGAGGCCTGGCATTCCTCACATTCACAAGTTAATTGAATAAAAAAAATAATTTGATGCCTCACCCAGGGGTGGCTCGTGGGCAGTTTTAAAGCCCATAAAGTCTTGACGGGACTGTAATATTTCCTCCCATTCAGTGTCAAACTTATCAAAATTGGTGGTCAAAGTAATTAAACTTGTATCTCTCCTGTTAGACTGGATTGCCAGTGATGGGGATGAGCTGAGAAAACTTCAAAACCCAACGGCCAATTTTCCTTAACTTCTTTGGGTGATTGAACATCCACGACAAGGCTCTCTTGTCAGTATACAGAATGAACTCAACTTGTTCGAGATAATCGGCAAACTTCTCGATACTGAATAAGCATCCGAGACATTTCCTTTCATAAGCAATGTAACTCTTCTGTGCATCGGTAAGAGATTTACTAGCGAATGCTACCGGAAGTAAACCTTCGAGGTGTCTTTGAGAAAGAACAGCCCCAAGGGCATAGGATGAAGCGTCAACCTTACGTTCAAAGGGAAACGAAAAATCGGGCATTCTAATTACCTTAGGGGACACCAGATTTTGCTTAGGTTCAGAAAAACCTTTCTTTTGATTGTCTTCCCACACAAACTGTACTCCTTTCTTTTTTAGAAGGTTTAACGGGGCAGCCAACTCAGAAAAGGCTGGAATGAAACTAGAATAATATGCACACATCCCCACAAAACTTTGAACCTGTTTCAAATTTTTAGGGACTGGAAAGTCAACAATGGGCCTAATACGTTAAGGGTCCATAAGGAAATTACCCTTAGAAATCATATATCCTAAATACTTTATACAATCAGTGCCCCACGTCACTTTATCAGGATTAACAGTGAGACCAGCCTCCCTAAGACGCTGGAGAACTAATTTGACATTTTCATTATGTTCGTCTAAGGATTGGCTATAAATACAAATGTCGTTTAAATAATTTAATACAAATTTGAACTTGAGGTCCGACAAGATATGGTCTAACACTCGGCTAAGTGCCGCTCTACCACAACTGATCGCAAGGGGAACTCTTATTATATTCATAACATCCCCAAGGGGTATCAAAGGCGGTATATTGCTTGGAATCCTCAGTAGAAGCACATTAAAGAAAACTAGCATTCAGGTCTATCAAACTATAGACCTTCGGCCCCCCCCTAAATGTTGAAAGGCACTTTCAACAGTGGATATTGGGTAGGGGTAAAAAAACAATCGATTTATTCATTTTAAGATTTGAATCCTCACTTCTTCTATTATGTAGAAGAAGTGACGATTATTATTACATTAAACCCGCCTCGGTGGCGTAGTTGGCTAACGCACCAGTTGTGTTGAGCTCGACCGCTGAGGACGGGGAGATCGAGGTTCGAATCTCGGTCGGGTGAACTGGGGGTGGTTTTCCTAAATGGTTTTCCACTCTCCCTCCACGCAAATGCGGGTTAACTTCCTCTAAATTCAACCCTCCCAATTCCTAATCCATTAGAGTAATTAGTACTTAAGCGTATAACCCGAACAGGTAGTAAGACGTGGTGCTAAATATTATTATTATTAAATATTATTACATTAACATAACATGAAATATGAAACATAAGAGAAATATACAAGCTAAACAAATTAGTTTATTTAAATATAAACAAGTCACTAGTATTACATACGATTTAGTTAGATCTTAGATTAAACAGTCCTTTATCAAATAAGAGAAGTTAAACCAGTTACCATAGATGTATGTATCCCAACAAGGGAAGAATTGCAGTAAACAGCTAGGTTACTAGGAATCAACACAAGTAAAGTTGAGTTTAATGTTGATTGTTGAGTCTGTGCTTTAGTTCTAATTTGAAGAGTTACTATTCTGCTACGAAGGTGCGTCTGCCTCAGCACGGCAGCAAAATAAATAGAAAGCAAATGTTAATTTAAGGTTAGACTCCAATACATAACTATCCAGCCTAGCAAATACTAGACTTAGACCTGAAAGGTATATACATCAATTATAGTTAAATAATTGTTAATATCAATTTCTAGTAAGTCCTAATTTTAAAGAGTTACTACGAGGGTAATTAAATGAGCTATCTAGCATTAGTTAACTCCATGGAGAGTTTACGTAACACAAATATTAATGTCCTGGAAGAGGAACAATCACTTTACAAATTGTAAATGGTGAGCTATCAGGAACTTAGGCTGTTTAAGATTCTATGGCCGGTCAGTTTCTAACTAGTACTGCCTGTATATTCAATTATATATATATATATATATATATATATATATTTCATTCTATCTAAGCCACAATAAAACTGGTGCAAAATAATTAATGTATTAACTAACACAAACTGTGCCAGAAGGGGGCCAGAGACTAAACGCTATCCCCACGGGCCACTACTAAAAACTAGCAGTGCTCCCACAGGTTGCGCACCAAAAATAGATACTCTAAAGTGAAACAATAGGGATGGGTACAGTCCCAGACCTAATTAGTTCATTGAACAAAGCTTCAGATAGCCTGATTTCCACCATTAAGTGATCCTAAGCATGGCCATACAGTTTAGGGAGTCATGACTGTTTTTCTAGTGCATAGCACCATGTCTTATGGACATAGAAAAAGAGGTCAGAAACACTGCCATACTAAATCACGTCCTATGGACCTAGATAATTAGATCATTAAGCTCATCATTCAAAACTATGCCTTATCGGCGTAGTCTTTCATATATACTTAATTGTATATCGGTTGCTTTCTTCAATCAGTCCTTGATTGTTAAGATGACGAAGATAAGCACTAAGATAGTTGAATGAGACGCAGACTGGTGGTGTCAAAATATAATATGATAAAGAAACGAGAAGGTTTAATCCCATAATACATTTTTCTAAAATCAAACTCAACTCTTTAAATGCTAGTTCATAAAAATGTGCTATTTGCTATATTCTTTTCTTGGTGCATTCTTTTTTCTGCAAAGTAATCAGAATAAAAGAGTTCGGGAAGCGTTATTGAGAGAAAGAAGAGTAAAGTAGAAAGGTAAAGGGATAACAGGTTACGTCGGGACCAGTCTCCGGATAAAGAGATTATCGTCTAAAAAAAAGAAAATGTTGCAAGCTTTTCACAAGTTTGTTTGTGACCTTTTATGGTGCGTCTAAAGATGTTTAAGGAGAAGAGGGCTTTAAGGGTTTTGATCGCATACCACTTTAGAAACCTTCATCTGAAATAAATATATTATCTTTGCACCGAGATTTTTTAAATCATCGCATCTCATCGCATCCTGTTCAGGTTTTACATATATATGATAATCATCCTCATTGGGTAGGGATGAGGAAAGAAGTATTTTAGAGGTGATATACCCGCATTTGCATGGAAGGAAAGTGGAAAACCGTTTAGTAAAAACCACCCTCAGTCCACCCAGTTGGAATTTAAATCGTGAAACCACCGCCACCGGCCAACCAAACTAGATTAGATGCACCGACACAGCTGATCGAGGCTATATATGGATATGGAATGGTAGGCTATTTTAGAAGAAAAGCATCAGCGTTTGTAAGGAGAGGAGATCGGTAAACCAGCGTGAAAAAAGCATCGGTGGAAAATTCCTCATTTTACTCGGCTAAGAATCAAACCTAAAATTCACGTCACCATAAATCCTGTCTCTCACAAACTTGACGCTTCAAACCTTGTGACCATCGGTGCGTATTCAAAAAAGCTTTAAATTAGATTATGGTCTAAGGTTTTGGTAAAAAAAAAAGTTGTGATTTAGTGTAATCGAAGCATGTGCAAGGGACAGTATTGTTAAAGGGAAAGCAGGAGCTAAATGCACGGTAGACTGGGTGTACTTACTCGTCTTAAAGATCGGGAACCCGTAAGCTTTCCTTGATATTCACCACATAAAGGAAAATCTTAAGGACTTTACGATATCTGGACCGGAAGAGAAGGTAAAGAAATCGACCTCTTTTAAACTACAATCCAATTTTCACAGGTAGGTTTTTTTTTTTAGAAAATATAAAGCTTTCCTTGATGTTCGCCCCATAAAATCTTAAGGAGTTTACGACATCTGAACCGTGAAAGAAGGCTAAGAAATCGACCTCTCTTACAGTTCTATTTTCATAAGAAGGATTTTTTAGAACATAAATACATATTTTTTGTAGCCAAAATTAATAAAATTTTAATATATTATTAATGTTATTTTCTAGTTTTTGGTAATATATATATCAAGAGTGACACGACTTGACGTATGCTTACGTGGAAGTAGATCTAATACCTTTTCTAGATAACGGCTAGGGCTCTTCCTATGAAAATTGTACTGTATTTTGAAATCGTATTTGAAGCTTCTTACGTAGATTGCTATCAAGATATTAGAGCCGTTATCCTGGAAAGGTTAAACGAGGTATTTTATCGGGTTTTAATGGTATACATATAAAATATGTGTATAAGCAACATTATTACCCTTGTCAACGCTTATATATATCATTTATTTTCCAAACCACTTTGGTGGCCACGTGGTCTAACGCGCTACTCATGCAATAAACTAGACTATCGATGAAGGGGAGTTCGAGGTTCGAATCTCGGTCGGGTGTACTGAGGGTAGTTTTTGCCCAAAATAGTTTTCCACTCTCCCTCCACGCAAATGCGAGTAGACCTCCTCTAAATATACCTTTCCTAATCTCTAAAACCATTATCGCAATTAGTATATAAGCGTGGAAATCAAACGGGTAGTAAGACGTGGTGCTAAAAAAAAAAGTTATCTTCTGAAGATGTCTCTTCCCGAAGTTAGTCCTTGGAGTAAAAATAAGATTTTAAGACTAAGATATAATATTAGTTTTAGCATGTAAGCATGTAGATAAGGACAAATAATTTTAATCGACATTTTTATCATCTTGAAATTACTGCCACCATTATAATATTACCCGCTTCAGTGGCCGCGTGGTCTAACACGCAACTCTCGTGTTAAACTAGCACTTGAATAATGAAGACGAGGAGATCGAGGTTCAATCCCAGTTGGGTGCAATGAGGGTGCTTTTCTCTAAATGGTTTTCCCACTCTCACTCCACGCAAATGTGGGTTCACTTCCTCTACATTCAACCTTCCCAATCCCTAACATATTAGTGTAATTAGTACATAGGCGTATAGCCTGAACTGGTAGCAAGATGCGGTGCTAAATAAAAAAAGAAGAAAAAATTCAGTCCAGCCTAAAATAGACGCATTATAGGCCAGGAGTCTAACCCATGTGATCTGGCTTGATGGAGAGGTAAGGGTTCGAATCCCAACCGGTTGTATTAAAAATTATTTTTTTTCTTAAATTGTTTTCAACTCACCCTCTAAACGAATTAGAGTAACATTTTCCATAAAATTCTGCCTTCTGAATCTTCTGACCCTATAAGTGTAAATATAAATATATCCCAGACAATGTACATAATAAATCAATAAATTGACGTATTTGAAACAATAGTTTGTTTTAAACTCATATCTTGGATGGGTTGAGCTAGCGCTCTTCACGTTTGTGTTTGATTGAGAGCTCATTGTTTGAACCCAACCGGCTGCACTAAGGGCAGAGATTATGAATCTCATTCTATAGACCAGCGTTTCCCAAAAGGTGTTCCGCGGAACCCTGGGGTTCCGTGGAAGGGTCAAAGGGGTTCCGAGTTCAGATCTTCGTGTTCAATTGTCAGACATTAAGCCTAATTTTAGTGCTATTATAAGTAAATATGTGAAAAAATTTCATTCTTCACATTAAATAGTTACTTTTTTTTGTACGATAAATGTTTTATAATACTTATTTTAATTATTTTTTATTTATAATTATTCTTTCTTTTCATGTCAAACATGAAAATATTCAAACTACACTACAAGGTACAATCACTTTTGTTATTATCAAAATGGGGTTCCGCCAAAAAAAGTATGATCAATTAGGGTTCCGTGGCCAAAAAAAATTGGGAACCTCTGCTATAGACAACAGTTCACGCTCTACATTTTAATCACTATACATCTAACTCTCGGCCCTAGGTATCCTTTTTTCAAAACTTTATTTAACAACCTTCTTTCCAAAGTTCAACCTCATCATTCTGTTACCATTGGTAGGATAAGATTAAATCATTGGTAGCCTGTACTAGTATTTTAATGTAAGAATAGATAATATTCGAACTCGATGGTCTTAGGGTAAAGTTCTTGCCTCAAGATCCGATGATCGTGGGTTCAAACCCCAGCTGGTGTGATAAAGTGAGTGATAAAAATCTGTAGCACAACTTCCTTCGGAGGGAAAATAAAGCCGTCGGTCCCATATTAATTATTGTGGACATGTAAAAGAACCCTGGATGTTATGTTAAAATACTTTTCCCGGCAAAATCGGTAGGCCCTTTCACTCTCGCTCATAGAAATTATCACGTGTTGATATTGTGCCGTGATGCTAAAATTGATTTTAGCCCAACACAAGAACTACTTTGTATTATATTCAGGCGTTACTACTCTATGCCTGGTTCTTTTAAAATATCTATACTAATATTACTATTCACCATGTCTAATCCTCTGTTACTTTAAAATGCTGTGTACCTGGATTTAAATCCAATTATGGATACACTAATATAAAATCCGTATTTAAATTTCCCAGTGATGAAACGCTCAGACAAAAATGGATTCGGTCCATTCACAGAGACAATTTAATCCCTTCCACGTACTCACTCATTTGTGAGAATCATTTTACGGAATCAGATATTATTAGAGAAGACTCTGTAAAAAAAAATAGGCCATGGCAACATTTTAACTTGTAGAAGAGACAAACCAAAATGAAAAAATTGTTCATACCCGACTTTGTTGAAAAATCTACCTTCATACTCATTTAAAACCTTGAAAAAAAAAAGACGCTCGGAGAAAGACAAGAAATTGAAATCCTTAGAAAAAAGAAAGAGATTGAAATCTCTGGCGAAGATAATATCCTAATCTCTGCTGATTTTAGATTAAATGTTTCAGAAAACTATAACAAGGAATTAGGTTGCTAATTTTAAATCTTAGATTAAGAAAATAAAATAATATTAAAGTTATTCAAATGTTTAACAAAATTTTTTAAAAAAAACATGTTGTTTAGTTTATCTGTTTTGAATGTAAATCACCTCATTTTGATATTGTAAAAACTAAAAATGGTTTTGTTTCAATTCTTTGTAATATTCTTCTTAATAACTACACCAAAGTTATTAAAGACAGACTAAGCAAGGGGGGGGGGGGGGTGTAATGGAAAGTAAAAGAGCTGTTTGGATAAAGTTGCCATCGTGTAATAGCTTTGTAATATTTTACTGCCTTATATAAAATTATTATGTATCAATAATGTACGTGTTGTCATCTATAACGAAATGAAAAATTTGTAATACACTGTTTGTTTGTGAGTTTGCTATGAAACAGTCAAACAATGATATTACTAAAGCTTCTCAATTCGAAAAAATAAGTAACTAAACTGACACAATATTAGGAACTAGTTTTATTACATTATTTTAAATGTATGGTTTAGGCTAGGTTATCTGTAAATTTCATTATATCACTATTATATTCAAGTAAGAATGCTGCAGAATGACGCTATCCCAATGATAAACCCCTAAGTAGTAACATTACTTGTAAAAATAAAGTTTTATTTGGTCGCTACGAGTGAACGCCGTGCTAACTAATGGAGCGCAGCGGCAGCCGACCCCCTCTCTTTGACGTCAGCCTGTAGCATGTAGGCCCGATAGTTAACCCGATATAATTAACGTAGACCCCGATCTGACGCGCCAGCCTTGGCCACGCATGCGCTGACCCTCAAGTTCCCACACTCACCGATGGTATGAAAGAGCATAGCGTCCGTCACATGTCCGACACTCTACACCCTCTCAGCGAATATGGTTCTAGCATATTCAAGAGAGTTCTCCTTCCTACCCCTCCTTTGCCTACCATTCTGGACTATACACACAAGGAGGAAATAACAGGAATTAGTTAATTCAACTCCGTTTATCAGCCGACGAGCTACGCTTGATCTACAAGTTAGGTTCTTTTCTACGCCCAAATTGCTGGACCATGTTAACCTTAATAGGACAGGTGTCCTCTGCAAGGACAAGCTACTACTACTAATAAAAATACTTAGCACCACGTCTTATTACCCCTTCGGGTTATAGGCTTAAGTACTAATTAAACTAATGGGCTAGGAATTGGGAAGGTTGAATATAGAGGAAGTGAACCCACATTTGCGTGGAGAGAGAGAGTGAAAACGACTTAGGAAAAACCACCCCAGTTCACCCGAGCGAGATTCGAACCTCGATCTCCCCGTTCTCGGTAGTTTAGCTCAACACTAAACTAGCGCGTTAGCTAACTACGCCCCTGAGGCAGGCTATAAGGACAAGAAGAATTAAGAAAGTTGTAATGTAATATTAACTAAGAGAGGAGAGCTTCTTGCCCCTAATGTATAAAAAGCTCCAATGTAGATAGCAGTAGATTATGACTGTAGTAATTATTAATTTATTTCATTATTTATTTCTGATCTATAAATATGTATGCGTCATGATGTTTCTGTCTTTTATAAAGTAATATGGTATGGAAAATTGCCTTACTGTTCAGTTTGTTTTATATAGGTTCATTTGAGTATTTTTCCTGATTGGTCAATGTAGGTGATATTAACTGTCGAGGCCTAGTGGTGGTCACTTGGCCTGCACGAATTGTTTGTTTGTTTAAGGTCCCAGTTGGGAATGTGCTTAAATGGTGGCCCCTACCTGTTAATGATGTCCAGATTTGACTTTTTTTTTATATATTAGATCATTGTGTTTCTCACTGGTCCTTACGACCATGTTTGTTAAATGGACCAGCCTGTTCACTAATTGTGAGATTGTCGCCTAGCTCATCACTTATTTAGAATATCCCATCAACCACCGAGGACATGTACCTATACTTAAGTACAGTTGTATAGTTGTTTCAATTGTTGATATTATTTCATGCCAGTTAAAATACTAAATATTAGCTCAGTATCATGCTAAACACTAAGACTACTGTAAAGTAATAAGAGCTAGTTCGTTTCTGGTTGGTTAAAGTAGCTTCTCTATTTTATATTGACTGTTTACTAAATGTTTCAACCATTTACCTTATGACTTAAAGGCCGTATGCAAGAACTTGACTAGTGGATGCTTAGTGGACACTAGCGTGGGTTTGCTTGCGTCCTCATAGTTTTAAAGGTGGGGATAGTGTGCTCGGGGCCATACTATCGGCCCACTAAACATTAACTAACTTTCTTACATACCACCCATAGTATTCAAGGAAGGATCTTAATTTGATCTGCTCAAGATATTTATTTATACTTAGTACTTGCTGGCTATAATATTTGATGTGTCTAATAAAGTTTCCCAACTAGGATATTTCTTGTTGACTGTTTCAAAAGTGTCATGTGTTATATAACTTAACTATTGTCTGTTTTCCATTTCCTTTTATAATGGCCTTACTTCGGGAAGTCCACAAGTTTCAATTAACTAACTAGCCACCGATGCCGGTGCTTTAAGTTGAGGGCTCACCTGAACTTGGTACTCCCGAGTAACGGTTTAATATAATCAGTCTGTTCAGAAAGTGCATTTTAAATAACTCACAAAATTAATAATAGATACATTATTTAAGAGAGTCGGTAAAAAGACGATCATATTTAATTTTATTAACTATTCTTTCTGGATTTTTTTTTTAAGTTTTAAATAAAAAATAGTAATACTTCAAGTCTATATTGGCCTTCATTCGAGAAAACTAATGTAAGTAAAATGAAAGTCTTAAAGACATGAAGAATGAAGAAGTGTATCTGTCCGATCTCTTGAGTTGATGAGGACTCCTGAGCCCGTCTTACCAACTGTTCCAGACAAATTTACCCTCCTGTTCGTTCTCAAAACAGATTACAGTCGTGACTTATTGCGCCCGTCACACACCATCTCTTTTTACACTATATCTCTCCAAATTCCTGGGACCTTTTCTCGCTTTCCACTTTTTATCAGGTGGAACTTTACAAGTTAGCACACTTATCTTGAATAAACGAATAAGTTTGTACTTTTACTTTTAAAGCTTGTTTCACAGGAGAACATTTAGAACAGAATCTGCTTGAGTGGCGTGGCTATTTTTTTTTTTTTTTTTTTAGCACCGCGTCTTACTACCCGTTCGGGTTATACGCTTAAGTACTAATTACGCTAATGGATTAGGAATTGGGAAGGTTGAATAGAGGAAGTGAACCCGCATTTGCGTGGAGGGAGAGTGGAAAACCATTTAGGAAAAACCACCCCCAGTTCACCCGACCGAGATTCGAACCTCGATCTCCCCGTCCTCGGCAGTCGGGCTCAACACGACTAGCGCGTTAGCCAACTACGCCAGAGAGGCGGGTGGCTATTTTTACACGCTAGGATAAATGTTTGTTGACCCATAGTGTTTCACAAATCAAACTTGAAACAGCTAATTAATAATGTATTTTATTTTACAGTAAATTAAAAAAAAACCACCGTATTCAACCTCCAGACTCTCATCTTTATCAATATCTACCAAATTACAGTTCCAGGCGATCATCCACATTACAACCTGTAGCCTGCGTCAAATCTTCCTGCTCCAATATATTTATATATTGATAATGTTTTTAAAATAAAAGTTTCACAATAAAGTATATATATATACACTTTATTGTATATATATATATATATATACACTTTATTGTGAAACTTTTATTTTAAAAACATTATTAAATATATAATTTCATATAAACTTTTTTTGGGAAAATCTGACTTTTGAATTCCAACTATTTTAATTATATAATTATCAAAACAAAATCAATGTATAAACATTGTGTCACTGGTTGAAGGAAAGGTGGAACCTTTCAATGTTCCGCCTACCTAATTTGTGGGTAGAATGAAATTTCTGTATTAATAGGGTCTAATAATAGACTAATGATTTCGTTGTGGGGTGAAACAAATCTACACACAACGAGAACGACATAAATGGTTTTAAATTAACGAGTGATTTCAAATCAATCCACAAAAGTAAATGCAACTGTCCGATCGGTAAAATAGTTTAGACTCTAGGTTGAGATACAGACAGACAGTGGCAAAACCACTTTTTTGGTTTCAGGAGGTCATGAAACGTTGACATTTATCAAAATCCTCGAGTTTGAATCTTTTGACGATCACAAAACTTCTCCCTCCAAGTAATTAAGAGAAAGTTAAATATATTATAGTATAGTGACAATAATAATATATTTAATGAGGCAACTGAGGCAGTTTTTGTACCGTAGCTATTCGGGCATCCCAGGACTACCCCTTTATTTTTTATAGGTATTTAAAAGCACATAGAGATAGGAGAGCTAAAATAGAACCGGTCACAGACCGCGTGTTGTACCATATTGGTGTTTAAGTCACGTCACCGAATACCCCGTTATTGTACTGTTAAAACACAATACCTAGCTAACAAAGCACAGCATGTTTGTGCAACTATTGTAAGCAGTTCCTAATGTATCTTCATTTTGCATTCCATTTGTTGGCGCGGGGTTCACAACTCAGTCATGACTTCATTCACGTCTCACGCTTTGTCAGTTGATGGCATTATGCATCATAAACCACCGGTCCTAATTATCCCCAAATAAAAACGATTAGGCATAGTGGCATCTAGTTAAATCAATCTACAATGATTATTTACCAAATCCATTTAGGTGCCTAAAGACAAGATAATTTATATTGTACATTTATTTGTTAAAGTGACCTCAAATAATATGATAAAGTTTTATATTAACTTTCTATTTTTAGCACTAAGTTTTACTAACCGTTCGGGTTATACGTTTAAAATTTTATTGAAATAGATAAGATTATTTAATAAATACAATAGAACAATTCACCGGAGTGCATAGGTCTAAAGACGGACCACAAGGCTTGGTTTGGATTGGACTTCAATAAGAGTCTAACATGCATGCATATCTATCTATTCATCTATTATGATATAACACATAAGATACAATCCATCGTTAAAAACAATAAGACAAAGTGACATTAAAAAGGCCCACACTTAAAGAAGATAATGGATCTAAAATGGGCCTAACTAAAATAATTGGAAATTATAATAATTAATCCATACGCCCGAAATGGTGTCATTTAATATTGCGACAGCATACAGAATTTTTAAAATAAATTTACCAACGACATCTAGTGGTCTCAAGACAAGGTAAATTATGTTGAACATTGGTTAGCGCCATCGAGTGATCTCAGGTCAAATCACTCTACAATGAATATTAATTTTACTAGCACCACCTAATGGCCTAAAGACAAGGTCATTTATATTGAAAATGTATTTGTTTAAGTGATTTCAAAAAAGTCAACCATTTTAATTCACTACGTAGAACTAGATCCATAATTTAGTATTCAAGCCGAAAGGATAATTTTGAAAGATTTGACAAAAAAAAGTTTAAGGTCAAAATATAATTTTGAATATACTATTAATAAGTCTACCAAAGACAGCGCAGGCTACCTAGGCAGTCGACAGTGACATTACAAGGGCTCACATTTCCTAAACACGCCAATTTATAGTCCTCGGGCGACGTCACGTGATCCAAGAGATGGAAAGAGGGGACTACACAGAAGAGCTGAGATTGTTAAAGAGAGGGGACATGACGCATGCGTAGAACTGGCGGAATATCTGTACAGGTGCATTTCCTCTCAAACTACTTTATTAGTTCCTACCCTTAGATTAAGCCGCAAAAATAATGATGTTAAAAGATACAATAAATAAATACTACAACAGTGTTTAACAAATTTTCTCATATTGTGTATTATAGCTTAGAAGAAAATTTCAAAAATAAGTTTTCAGTAAGCTATTCTTAGGAGAGTTTTCCTCATAAAAGCAAACACATAATCTTGTTAATCACAATCAACACACTGTATATTAAAATTTCAAACCAAATTGTTCAAATATTTTTAACAAGTTTCAAATTTGCAAAAATGAATTATTTGTAAATTACTATGGAATTATTTTTAATTTGTTAAAATGAAAACTTTTTTTATTTAGCTTGAAAAACTATTCACAAATATACATTTTAATCTACATCTTAAAGGATAATTTCCTAAAAGTTTCAAATTTTCTATAGTTGGTCCTAAGTAAACTATCTTTAAATTAATTTATTTTACAATTTAGCTAAATACACTAATATTTATCAGGTAAAATAATCTCTCAATTATAATTTTGAAAAAAATCGTTTGAGATATTTTCAAAAAAATTCGCACTAAACAAAACCAGTCATAAGTAAACCAGTACAATTTTTTTATAAAACAAATAAATGTATGGATATATAATTATTTATAATGTAAAAATCTTTACAAGTACACATTTTGAAACAGATCAATAGAGCTGTTTTTTAGAAATAATAAAATTAAAAACAACTTTTCAGTAAACTTTCCTTTAAGGAATGTTCCCCCAAAAAATATGTATACAGTTTTACTGTATTTGTCATGTCAAACATTCCTCAGATAAACATTTTAAACAAAATCTTGAGAGCCATTTTAAAAATATTTTGAACTTTATAAAACTACTCATCATCCCTTAAAGAATTTTTACCTAAAAAACCAATTAGGTCTATACAGTGTTATTTGGAAAATCAAATACTCCCGAGATATCCAGTTTTATCATTTTAGTCAGAGCCTTTTAAAAAGTAAATAAAAGTAAATAATATGGAACTCCACATAGACTGTTTCGCTCCATTGTTTAAAAATGGAGATATTTACTCAAAACTTTTGTGAAACGAAATAATATACACTAACACAACCGAATAAAAATTGAGCTATACCTACGTAAAACAGTTTTTTACTCCCGGTATTAAACTTTTAATTTTATTTTTAAAGAATTAAAGTCCTCATTTGTATATTTGGAGATTGATATTGGTTGCACAAACGTCAAAACTTCGTATTAAAATTTCGACTTCCAGTTAAAAAAATTTCGACATTTTATTAGGGGTTGCACATCTCATGGCTATCGCATTGCTTTTAAATTCCTCATTTATACATTTTGACCAATGAAATAAGTAAATATTAACTATTGAGGCTAAAATGATTTAGATCATTGCTGCACAAAAATTTACTCTAAGAGGTTAAAGGAAAAAGAACATCAACAATTTGAGAAACTTACTTATTTACTTACGCTATGGCATTAAAGAATTATTGAGTTAAAACTTAAGTAGTATCTTTGTAAGACTAAAGCTCACAAAACTGTATTAATATAGTTTCCAATATCCCAGGAACTATTGGTTTTATAAAGATATATTTAAAATAAAACCTTTTTTTTTAATGTTTAATGGTACTACAATTATGCAATAATAAGTTATTTAGTATCTCGAATAGTTTCGGAGATATGGAAATTTCCGCTATTGCAAGGTACCCTAAAAATAATTTTCATGGAAAATTAAAATAGCCATTTTATTTATAATCTTAATCAACGCCTAAATACGAATTTTAATCAAAATTGTTAGAGCCTATTTTGAAAAAAAATCGATTTTACTCCTTACTCCTTACTATTAATTTTAGGGTTAAACAAACACACAGATACATTTAATTGCAAAAACTACTTTTTAAAGTTCAGGGGGCTCATGAAACGTTGACATTCATCAACATCTCGTGTTGGAATTTTTTTTTGCGATCGAAATACTTTACCTTTAGTTTTCGAAAAGTTTATATATATGCGTATCACTTGAAAATAATTGGTTTTATAAAAATATGTTTCAAATAAATGATTTTTATCATAAATAGACCTACATATTTGCAATGATAACTAATTTCATATCTCATAGAGTTACGGAGATATGATTTTAAAAAAAATCAGAATTTACGCATCAGACCTGAACATTTAAAGTCGTATTGACGAAAAATTGTGAATATCTATTTTGTTTATAATATTGATCAATACTTAGAAATGAAATTTAATCAAAATCGTTGGAGCCAATTTTGATCAAATAGATTTTTTTTCTTTTCGACATTAAGGAAACTTCCCTTAATTTTAGGTTTAGATATTCAATTCCAAAAACCCCTCAGGGAAACCCTATTAAAACCCTAGATACCAAGTTTTAGCCCGATAGGTAAAATAGTTTAGGCTCTACTCCTAGGTACAGACAGACAGATGGGCAGACAGAATTGTAAAATCCACTTCTTTGGGTTCGGACACAAATGGAAAGTAACGATTTATCATAATCTGTAGTTCGACCAGTTTAACGCTTACAATACTGTCTCTTGATATAAGAAAGTAATAAACACTAATTAATTCACCAAATCTTGGTGTAATGTCTCTGTTGACTATTTAATATTTTCCCTTATTCATTATGAATCTAATTTATTAGTATTTTATAATAATAATAATAATAATATATAATAATAATAATAATAATAATAATAATAATAATAATAATAATAATAATAATAATAATAATATCCTAAAACGCGGAGAAAAGTTTGTTAAAACTTTCTCTAAGAGCGCAACATAAAATATAAACAGAGAAGTGTAGCATACATAGTCTATTCCTGTTGCGTAATACCAGCCCAGACACAAATTACCTCCTTCCTTAAACTCTCAGCTCAGATGCTCTTCGCCACGTAAAGCTCATTAGTCAAGCTCATACTAATAATAAGAACAGCTTTATTTTATCTGAATTTCACTTTCAACGTACGTATTTTATCCTCTTGAGCGAAAAATGAAAGTCAGCTTTATATTTTAATTCTTTTTAAATATAAAATAATTTATTAATACTGTGTTTTATTTCTTTACATAAAATAAGATACATATTTTGTAATCCTCTTTATAGTTTTTTTCCATTTTTAAATGATAAACTTATTTCCATGTCAGTATTTACTAAGTTCTCGAAGTTCTATTATCCTCTAAAATAGCCACCTATTCAATACCTTATTTTCCTTGAGTGAAAGTGTATATTTGAAGCGATTTCCAGTTCTTATTTGCCTCCAATACACTAAACCCTATTCTCATCAAAATATTTATAAAAGAAAACATTATTAATCTTTTAATAAAATAACATTTTATAGAGGTTTAAATGAGAGTATTTAAATAATATTGATGACAATATTTTTGGCGATCGTACATTTAATTATGTAACATTTTATTTGAATGCCTAACACAGGATGTCCATAAATGATTAACTCCCCTATAAGCCTAAATTCGGTTCTTTAGGAGCTAACTTAAAGTGGTTTGTGTTAATTAATAACACAATTCAATATATTTTGTTTTAACTAACTATACTACCACATTTAATTAAATAATTATGGCACTTTTACCAATGTGCCAATGTTCGGGTCCATAGCCTCTCAAAATCAAAAGACAAACGGACGAGTGAAAATGTTGGCAGATGATCTTACGCCCCTGATTAGCTATCTTATTTTACTCATGCAACTAATTGATATTGTAACAGGAACGTTATCAAAGAAACATAACTTAAGAGTACATAATATGATCACCTGTAGTCTTCATAGAATAGAGCATAATGTTCTATCATTGATATTACTGTTTTTTTAGCACCGTGTCTTACAACCCATTCGGGTTTTTACATTTATGTACGTTACTAATTACTACAATGGGTTAGGGATGAAAAAGGTTGAATTTAGAGTAACTGTGCTCGCATTTGCGTGGATAGAGTGTGGGTAAACAATTGAGGGAAAACCGCACTCAGTACAACCGACCGGAATCTAACTATGATTTCCCCGCTATCAGGAGTCTAGACAATTACGAGAGTAGCGTCTTAGACCATGCGGCCACCGAAGCAGGTTTGATATTACTGACATTGTTAATTTTATGTTTCACAGAAAACGTCGACTATGAGTTTTATCTGTCGACGACAGTTACGTGTATCGACAGAAAAGTATCGATAGCAGTAAGTATCGGTATCGAAACGCAGATAAACTGTTCTGATTAGTCTGCTTGGGGCACCCTTGAGTTGAATACAAAAGCTTCTCTTGTTAAGTTTGTGATGAACTTGCTCATTGATAAAGGAAGGGGTAGTAGACTGGTTGCCACTAGCCCCACCGCGACGCGTCACCCGGTCAGGAGTCAGGCTGTATTGATAAACAAAGATGAAAGAACATATATTAATTATGAAGAGCTAAACGAGATTGAATGCTTGAGTTGCTTCTTACTTGTCATGCAGAAAATGAGTGAGAATTGAGGGTAATTTCTTCTTCCTCCACAGTCCACCCTGATAAACATTTAATCCCAACCATGAGTGAAGATTACAAAAAAGTTGTTTCTTTCGATACCGATCCGATACCAGAGTGTGAGTACTAATATCAGTAAAAGTATCGGGAAAAAAATTATAGATTAAAAAAAATACTAGTATCGAAAGGAAAATATCGATATTAGTTGAGTATCGATACTTTTTTCACATCCCTAAGTTTAACTAATCGTGAATGGACTGAACACTCCCGTTTAAACTTTTGACCTGTAACTACTGTGAGATAAATCGACTGCACTGGTTGAACTTTAGACTCGACTTTCATTCGATTATTTACGGTTGCCGAAGATATCTCTGGTTAACTTCATACCTGCTTTGTTGAAAGATTAGAAAACTGTTTATGACTTCACAAAGGCTCGAGGCAGGTTCGAGTCAATGAGTTATAAATGACTCCATAATGTGTTGACTCATCCTTATTCCGGGATCACGACCAACTTAACATTCACGTAACGTACGTAACGTTTAACGTCATATGTTGATGAAACTAGTGTGTGATCAGGATTTATGTAACACAACGTTACAACTGGAGCAAAACACAACATTTAGTTAATGACTACTACGCTTCGGTGGCCGCGTAGTCCAACGCGCTACTTTCGTGTTGAACTAGACTGCAGAAGATGGGAGATCAGGGTTTGATCCCGGTCGGGTGTACTGAGGTTGTTTTCCCCTAAATTGTTTTCCATATCCTGCCACGCAAGTGCGGTTGCACTTCCTCTCAATTAAACCTTCCTAATCCCAAGAATTAGTGTGATAAGTACATAGGGTATAGTTAGAACGGGTAGTAAGACGCGGTGCTAAAGAAAATTAGGCTATTTGAAAACAAAATTTTTCACGAAAATGAAACCCAAGCATTTATGTATGATTAGGCTATAAATGCTTGCAATAGAATTTATTGGAGCTGCAAAATAAAGTGTTGGAAGAAACTACCGAGTTTTAGAATCCGCTAGACGCGGAACAAACTATACTGAAGAATCGCCAGCGTAACTTAATATTGGCTGCCTAGAATACGTGCTACACTTCACTTAGCGTTTAGTAAAGTGTAATGCTTCTCTGACTCAATTAACGCTTGTATTGTCTATTAATCGGAGCGACGTTCACGTAACATTATAACTAAGTAACTCAAGCCAAACCCTCTTCTATTCTCGCGTATGTCGTGTTTAGTCACTAGTGCGTAGAGATGATTGGATCTGTCGAATGATTTTTAAGTTTTCCATCACTATACAAATCGTATCCTTAACAAAACTATTTTGTGATTAAATTTGGGCTTTCCTACTATTTAATTTAAATTATTTTGATTCAAATGTCTTGAATTCCTATTTAGTCCCTTAAATATTCTTGACATTGGTCTTAATTAATACTAAAACAAATAAATTTATTAAATACCACTGCGTGATCACTCCTTAATTATTTGGGGCAAGGCTGAACAACGTGAACCTCATTTCAATAAAGTCAGAAAATAAAAGACCTCCCAAGAAACAAGAAGTTAACTGCAAGTCAACGTTAAGTTAACTGCATCGTGATCGCTTCCATTTAAACACACGGGGAGGTCCTTTACGTTAAGTTACGTTAAGTTAACTTTAAGTTAACGTTAAGTTGATCGTGATCCCGGCATAAGCTTTCCTCTGGACAACTCTTAAGTTAACTGCCTTGTATTGTCTTCCATTTAAAATCACGAGAAGAACCGTTACGTTACGTGAACATTATGTGAACGTTGACCATGATCCTGGCATCAGATAACAAATATAAATCTTTAATTCCTTTTTTGTGCCTTTAAATATTTATTGACATAGTTTGTTGTTTCAAATTAAATAATTAAAAATGATTAAGAACAGGTGGTTGGATTAGTATCACATTATACAGCATAGGCGTTGATAACTCTTAATTATTGTTGGGGGCGGGAAAGGAGGTATACAAGAACAGAACGAACATATTTTCCCTTCAAATCAGAAAATAAAAATGATTTCATACCAAATGATTAATACGAATTATATGAAGTGTAGTTAATTCTAAAAGTCATATAAAAAGTTACTCAATTATTTATATATTGATCCAAGCCTGGATTTTTGATTTTACTAAATAAAATACAGCTTTTTGGGGGAATTGGGGACGTTTAACTCCTGTCCCTCTCGAGGTTCGAATCTCGGTCGGGTGTACTAAGAGTGATTTTTCCAAAATGGTATACCACTCTTTCCCTCTCTCCACACAAATGCGGGTACACTTTTCTAAATATAACCTTCCTAATCCCTAAAACCATTAGCGTAATTAAGTAATATGAGTATAGCCCAAACGCGTGTTTTAAATATATATATTAATTTATTTTTATCTAAGTAATATTTTATTCTACTAAAGAGAGAGACGATTTATATCAAAGTCATGTATTAACAGTATTATATTATGCGTTGTTTCTTTCTGAAATTAGTTTCAAATTAATTTTTAATCTAATTACATGTTAAAATGAAGCTCATCTGATGAAGCATGCCCTTAATAATGAATGCTAAAATCTTGTATAGCAGACATTATGGATGTAAATTAAATTAGCCCAGAGTCTGCATCTGTATTTAGCGGCCTAATAAACTGTTTTGAGTTGATATGAACCAACATTAAATTCTAGTCGTTTGATAAATCATTTCTTACCACCCATTTGCTGGTCGAATTGTCCAAGGAGTCCACTCTCACGATGGACTAGATTACTGATGACGTGACGGTAGGGTTAGAATCCCGGTTGGGTTTATTTTGAGTGTTTATTTACTAAATTATTTTTCAATCTTCCTCCGCGCGAGTGCATTTCCTCTAAAGTTGTATCTTCTCATCCTTACCCTATTAGTGTAAATATGCGGATACCCGGACGGGTAGTAGGATGCAGTAACACGCTTCGGTGGCTGCATGGTCTAACGCGCTACTCTCACTGTAGATTAGACTGCCAATTACGAGAGATACAGGTTCTGATCTCAGTCGGGTTGGTGAGGGGGTTTTTCAAAAAAATTGTTTTCCGCTCTCCCACCATGCAAATGCGGGTACACTTCCTATAAATAAAACCATCCTAATAAACCCAAAACCACTAGCGTAATTGAGTACATAAGCGGATAACCCAAATGGGTAGTAAGATGAGGTGGTGAAAAAAAAGATGCAGTACCAAAATAAGATAATCTTACTTTCACATACATTATTAAATGAGTTAAATGATGCACTAAAGCGATTAAAGCCTTATTTTAACACCCACTTAACGGCTACGGCACTATTTATTACTGATTTGTATTAATTAACTGACACATGTATAATACACTGTGGGGCCAACACCTTAGTTCAGTCGGTAGGTAGTGTGTCTGTCTATTGAACTAAGGGATCCAGGTTCGATTCCTGGCCTGGTCGAAAAATGTATCCTTGGTGAAATGTGGGTCTCGCCTTTCATAGTGATGAATTAACGGCCGGGGGCTGGGTGTTGTGTCTGTTCTAAATTTAAGTTTGTCTATAGGTCGTGTGCTTATATAATCAGTCGGTTCAGAAAGTGCAAGTTAGATAATTCGAATAAATTAAAATAAATTTAAAAAATACATTGTATTCATTTTTAATTGGTTCAGAATATGATATTTTTTACAAATAAGAGCTTTTGTAGCTTTCTAATTACTACTAGTATCTAAATGTAGTATGATTCATCAGAATGTCTAAAGAAGCAAATGCACACTTTTTGGAAGATATTTTACGGTTTATAAATATTTAAAATGAATAATGTCTCTTAAAACTTGTATACGCCTGAGATATTAAAAAATAGGAATGGAAAGAGCTTCAGAGCTATGTTGTTAATTTTTTTTTAAAATCTGACCCAATATAACATTTTTTTATTTAGTAAACCTTTGATAAGGTGGTAAGTTTTTTTTTAAAAAACCTAGTAATCTCGGTGCACAAAATCATGTCTGATATAAAGTTTTAAAACTATAATAATACTGTTATTTTGTTTCCCACCTTTTTAATACATACATACATATATGCATACCTAATCACGCCGTTCCCTCACAAACTTTCTCCACCCCTTCGCTTCAACAGCAGCCATAAACCGAGTCATACATGCTCTTTTATTATTAAAATTCTTAATGTTTCTCTTTTTCACACATTCTTCTACAACATTTACTTTGAACACGATTTGAACCCAATAATTTAAATAAACATTGTTTTTATGTTTTAAGTAGTGTAATTTTTACTTTCTATTAATTTATATAAATGAGGCATTCGTCTGATATAAAGCAGTTTTTAAATAGCAAACTTGATTAAAATTGGCAAAACCGTTCTAGAGCACTAGGCCTACACTTTTCAAGATATGCAAAATATATATTTAATATATTCTTAATTTTGAGAATATTTGGCATCCCCACTAATCTAATTCCTATAAAAGCCGCGATAAATTACTTAATATAATAATATAGTGGAGTAAAATTATATTACAATCGTTTTGCGTTTTCCATCAACTTATATTTGTTTATAATGATAAAGTACTCTTAATTTTTAATAGTATCTTCGTTTATTTTTATAACTCAGCAAGATATAAAGAAAATAATAATAAATACCACATTTAAGAACATTATTCCAAACCATTAAGACTAGAGAAACAAGATAAATGCTATAAATCACACTTTCGGAATTGAAGATCTCCAAAGGTTTAATTTCGTTCAAATCTTTAATATATATATTTTTCTATCTCGTTTCATGATGTATTAAATAGTTAGTAGTTGGGTACTGTTATAGCTGCATCTTAGTTTCAAATTCTTTAAAATTGAAAAAAAATACATCTAGACGTGGGAATCTAACCCATGACCTTTGGTCTAGTGCATTAATGCTCTTACAAATGAGCTACTATTAGTCTTCCCATGCTTAGAGTCACTGAAGCATTTTTCAATCTTAAAAACTTCATAAATACAGTGCTTCGGTTTGCCTAGAAGGAGAGTGGGAAACCAATTAGGAAAAAATACCTAAATAAATCCAGATGGGATTCAAACCTTGAACTCCCCATAGCCTGCAGACCAGACTAAGTGATCTAGACATTTTGACCGTGTCACCACCGGTGTGGGAAACTTAGTGTTAGTGAAATGATAGATAGTTACAAAACAATATAAAGTACGAGCCTAATAGAACACGCTTCGGTGGCTGTGTGGTCTAAGGCGTATCTTTTGCAATAGACTGGACGGCCGATGACGTGGAGATCGGAATTTGAATCCCGGTCGGGTGTATTGAGTGTATTTTTTCACTTTCTCTCTATTGAAATATGGGTACTTTTCCTTTGGATTGAACCTCTGTCATAACCTAAGAAATTATCTTAATTAGTTCATTTGTATAGTCCAAACGGGTAGTAAGACGTGGTGGTAAGATTTTTTTTTTTTTTTTTTTTAGAATTTGTCTTTATTCACGACACCTTCCATCATATGAAATTTATAGCTTTATTAGTAATAGATACTTTTAAAAAAAAACACATCTAATTTACTCCATTTGATGTATTCTATATTCTTTTTTAAGAATTGAATTACATTTTCAAACAACTCTAAACAATAAAAGGCCCTAGGTACATACCCAAATTATACAAAGAGAGTGCCAACTTTCGATTTAATTAAATCGTACCAAACTTTCGTCGACAATTTTAAGTCTTGTTCTCATAGAGAAATGGAGATCAAAGGACAGCAGTATTGTTTTCATGGAGTCACACAACCGTGCCATTTCCTCACTTTTATTTTTATATTTTTGGTCCGGAAACGAGAAAAATACGTGATGACAATACCAAACAAAGCCCCCACCTTCCCAAAACTTTCCTCGTCTTGTTCTTACCGCTTATATAATTGGTTTTACGAAATTCAGGATAAAAACTTCTTTCAATTCCCCGTTGAAAGAACGTCCATCTTCGAACGGAACTCCTGGGACGATTCGTCAGGAAACATTTAGATCGATTCTTTCTCTCTACCTTTTATCCAGCACACGTGGTTAACTAGGCCATCCCCTTAGGCTTCTAAAATGTAGGTCTTATTTATCAACCATAGGCTAATTTTATATTAGATTAAATGTATGTTATATAAGTAGACTAATAACATAAATAATATAATTAATAATAATATTTGTCTCCCAAAGCTGGAAATAATGTCTTCTTCCCCAGATTTGGAAATAATATGTGTATCTTCCAAAAGTTGGAAATAATATTGGTGCGTCCGCCAAAATTAGAAATAATAAGTGTTTCCCCCCAAAAGTTGGAAATAATATGTGTATCCCCCCAAAAGTTGGAAATAATGTGTCATCCCCCTCCCTCAAAATTGGAGAGTCAGGCACGTCCATGCTATTGAGTATGCTAGTTATTAATTTTAAAATAAACTTTAGAATAGTTTATTTACTCTTTTAAATGCTCCTTCAAGTAGCAAACACATTAAAAATGATACTATTAATAGATAGAAAATATTTAGAAAAAATTTAATTTGTTTAAAATCACAGGTCAGTGGTAAAATAGATTTGCTTACTTACTTTAAGGCAATAGGAATTAGAACGTTCATTGCCGCACTTAGAACGCCACTTATTTCTATCTTGAGCTAGTTATATCCAGTCCACCTCATTACATCCTATCCCTATCTTGAGCTAGTACTATTTAGTTCACCTCATTACATTATATCCCTATCTTGAGCTAGTTCTATCCAGTACACTTAAATACATCCTATCCCTATCTTGAGCTAGTACTATTTAGTTCACCTCAATACATCATATTCCTATCTTGAGCTAGTACTATCCAGTCCACCTCATTACATTATATCCCTATCTTGAAATAGCTCTATCCAGTCCACCTCAATACATCCTATCCCTATATTGAGCTAGTTCTATCCAGTCCACCTCAATACATCCTAGACCTATCTTGAGCTAGTTCTATCCAGTCCCCCTCAATACACCCTATCCCTATATTGAGCTAGTACTATCCAGTCCACCTCAATACATCCTAGACCTATCTTGAGCTAGTTCTATCCAGTCCACTTCAATACACCCTATCCCTATCTTGAGCTAGTTCTATCCAGTCCACCTCAATACATCCTATCCCTATATTGAGCTATTTCTATCCAGTCCACTTCAATACACCCTATCCCTATATTGAGCTAGTTCTATCCAGTCCACCTCAATACATCCTAGACCTATCTTGAGCTAGTTCTATCCAGTCCCCCTCAATACACCCTATCCCTATATTGAGCTAGTTCTATCCAGTCCACTTCAATACACCCTATCCCTATCTTGAGCTAGTTCTATCCAGTCCACCTCAATACATCCTATCCCTATATTGAGCTAGTTCTATCCAGTCCACCTCAATACATCCTAGACCTATCTTGAGCTAGTTCTATCCAGTCCCCCTCAATCCATTCTATCATTGTTTGAACTTTGACTGACCCATCATCGGTAGTCTAGTCTATTGCGAGAGTCACGCCTTAGACCAATCGGGTACCGAGGTGGGTAATAGCGAAAATAAAATATTCTCAGCCCGTTGGGATAGTAGGATGAGATAGCGGAACGGTTGGAGGGAGGATAATAAACATGGTAAAAATGTTCATGGATGCAGCAAACACTACTTACCACTCCCACCCCTCCAATTATCGTCCCCTCTCCATTCCCTTACCTCACAGGTGGCGCCGTCATCACGCACAGGCGCTTTGCGGCAGCAGATCGTAGCGCCTGCTGTGTTCCTCCCCCTCTTCTCCGGAGTGCGGCGGCGTTGCGCGTCTAGTATCGTGTAGACCGCGACGACATACGGACGCCTGGAGCCCCCCAACACCGACGTCTCTTACTCTTCCAGCCCGTCCAATTTAACAAAACTACAACCGACCATTTTGGAAGGGGGAAGTGTGGGGGGAATAGCACCCCAACACTTGAGCGTGACTCGGAGGACGCCGTATGAACACATCTTCTCTTTCTTCTTCATCTTTGCTCTCCTTGTCTCACTCTATCTCGCTCTTATACACGACACACAGCTACACGTAGGTAAGTACGTACTCTGTTTATTAGTTCAATATCTGGTAAAAAAAAAGTTTCGTAACATTTGTTTAATGATTTTCAACATTTATGCAAATCAGGAAAAAAAAATCCATCGATGTTCGATGACGTGCTAATATAATTTTTTCATCCTATCATTTATAAATTAAATCCAGGAAATTAAACACAGCAAACAAAATGATAATTAAATTTAAAAAAAAATATGAATCGCGTTTTCAAATCGAAAGCTTTATCTTGATTTTAATGTTTTTTATTTATTTATTTTTATATAAAAGTAGGGCGAATTCTATCTTTCTCTTTTGAAGGAAAAAAACACATAGACTTTACCTTTAAACAAAATAATTTTGCCTGATAAAAAATTGATTTTTCCTTCAGGAATTAATATTTCTAGGGATTAAAATGTGTAACTCGAGGATGGCTTGCGGAGCCATATTATGAAGTGGGAGGGGTGACCGCCAAAAGTAAAAAAAATCTAGTTTATATTCATCTTGTAATATAAGTCTTAATAATTGCACATAGGCTATACAATTTATGTTTTATCTCACTCTCATTAAACGTCAACATTTATATTAAATGCGTATAACCCGAACGGTTAGTAAGACGTGGTGCTAATAATAATAATTTATATTAAACCTATGGACTCTGCTTTACTTTTTGTCTAAGGAATTTCCTTACCTAGTAGTTCCTAAATTTCTTACGCCCCTTTCTTATCCTCCACAACCTCCTTACGAACGTTATCTTCTTATAAATAAGATTCTCGTGTACGTACACACAAATAATAATAATAATAACAACAATAATAATCAAATACTCCCTCTCCATGTTCAATATCAAACCCTAAAACTAATTCAGATTCGCCTCGAGCAAAACAATACGTTATTCAAACTAATCCAATAGGGATTATAATTAACAATAAATCAAACATAATATTGAACCTTAACGTTTTAATATAATGGTAGAGCAGATGGTTTTAATTAAAAATTTTACGTTTCTTTTGGCAATATAGTATATATATATATGACTATATTATAGATATTTATATTATATATAAAAGATATATGTTGTTGAAGCGAAGGTAGTATGCAAGGATAGGAAGTGTTTAGAAAGTTAGTGGAGATAAGGTTAAGTACGAAGTTGTTTTATGAGCTAAATTCACAGTTTCTTGCCACCCCTTAAGGGAACGGCTTTACTAGATATGTTTGTATTTATGATAGAGTAGATGGAATTAACATAATTGTTGACGTTTAATAAGAGTAATCCTATTATAAAAACAGTATCTCGATCATGGAAACATCTGCCTTTTTTATTAAAAGAGGAACATAAAGGTTTAAATAAATGTCGAAAAGCCATTACAGATTAAATACACATAATATCCTAGCCATGCTTCGATGGTTAAATTAAATTACATATATTTAAAAATCGTCAAATGATAAAATTGTCAATAGATATAATTGATATTAATGAAAAATTAAAATATTTTGATTAACTTGAGGTGTACACTCATTGGTGGTCTTGTGTCTAAGGTGTAACTATAATGATTGACTGAATTGTTGGATATCTGGAAGTTGGTGTTCGAATCCGGGCCGGGTGTACCCAGGGTGGTGTTTTACTCGAATGAAGTTCCAGTTCCTCCAATCTCTCCTGCACCCATTCTTACTCCTTATCTCAAATATTCAGATAGCTTGGACAGTAGTATGTTGCTGAGCAGACATACAGAGCTCAAGTTGTTTTTATACATGTAAATCGTTTATGTCCAGTATAATAAATTCTCCTGAGTGATTAGTTTTAAATAAATCTTTCAGTCTAATTAATTTTAGAAGGGTACTTAGCTTTACACTATCTTGTATTATCAAATTTTTAAACATAATTTGTGGGTAATTTGAACTGATCTTTTTTTAAATATAATAATTTAACTAAAATATTTCTTGTGAAAAGTTTCACGTCTAATTTTATAAAAAATATCAAACTTGTTTCTATGTCGCACCATGATACATGACATATTTTAGTAAATAAACACTTGCTTCAGTGTCCGCATGGTCCAAGGCGCTACTATTTCTAAATATTAGACTGCCGATGACGGGGAGATCAAGGTTTGAATCTCGATCAGGTGTACTGAGGGTGGTTTTTCCAAAATAGTTTTCCATTCTCCCTCTACGCAAATGTGGATATACCTATAAATATAGCCTTCCTAGTTCCTGAAACCATTAGCGTAATTAGTATGCAAGTGTGTAACCCGTAAGGGCAGTATGACGAGGTGTTAAAAATATTTTTTTAATGTTTTCCTATTAAAACCAAAGTTTAACATCGAATAATTTAAAATATATATATATACACACAAATTTATAGCTTTAACGAGTGTTGAGTAAAATTCACATTAGTATTATTTTGTGATTATTAAAGAAGCAAATGTGTGAATATTTTAAATGATGAACTGCAGGATTAGTACGTTAAAATATCATGACCATTTTATAAATATGGTTTTAACTAAAGGTTATTAACAAATACAAGCCATTTTTTCAAATTTTAATTAAAAAGTGACGTGAGAGAGAAATCAAAATTTTTACACATACCTATCATTCAACTAGTTAATTGAATAGGCTTATGTCAAACATATGTGTGTGTAGTACTGTTGAAAGAATAAATACCACTAGTGAGTATAGTTCATTCACGGTAGTATTTACCTTTTCGGTCAGTTGAAAAGTTATTTAAAACAGTTTCCATATTCATATACTTTCTTAAACATGAATTAATATAATAAAAAAGGGGCGTAAATTGGCATCACATTGTAACAGAAACAAAACATAAATTTATGAATCAGGTGAATATGGAACTGATTTTTGTAGCTTTTTAAATATCTACAAAAGACAAAGTAAATGTGAATCAACTATATTTATGGGCGTGGCCGCTGAAGGCTCCGAGATTAGCCAATGCTATCAGACTCTTTATTAGATTATTTCCTTGTTATTATTGATTAGTGAACTCAAGGTGGGAGTGTAGGGGACGCGAGAAAAGAACAGTTTTTTTATAAAAAAATTGTTGTCAAAATAAACAAAATAAAACATTGCTGCAGTAAAACCTATAGTTTAACTTTCTTCACATGGTGATATCAACAGTTGAATGTATGTCATGAGAATAGTGGCATTAGATGACAAACTTTTTAAATGAAGAAAAAAGTTGTCATTAAAATTCCAGGACACCCTTGACAGATATTCAAATAGTGTTGATATCACCATATGAAGGAAATTATACTCTCATGTTTCTACTGGAAAAAATATATATTTTTTGGCCAAGAAAATCTATTTCTATAAAAACTGCAAAATCGTTACCATTTTCTCACGTTTCGTTATAGTTCTACCTACAGATGGCTTCGATTGTTGTTCTCAACAAAAGTTATAATACCTTGTTTATTTGTTAAAATCATATCGTCGTTTTAATGAGATCGCACCGTAAAATAATACTTACATTTCACTATGCTAATGATACATAATGTTTGGTAAAATTACTATTACTTTCATTATTATATTAATGTGGATGGATTTTTGTGCACAAATTAATTATAATGAAGATGTAAAATTTTTTTTCTATCCGCACCACGTCTCCCTACCCATCCAGACTATTTAAATTTGACTGTACACCAGGCCAGGATTTAAACTCCGACCTCCTAGTTATTAGTAAAACAGACCAAACAAGATGTGTATTAATCACAACTTGTGAATGTGAGGAATGCCAGGCCTTCACCGTGGTTCGGATTCAACGTTAAACTGTAGGTCCTCCATTTCATCTCACAATCACCCTACCATTACACATTAGCGTAAGTGCGTATAACCCGAACGGGTAGTAAGACGCGGTGCTAATAATAATAATAATAATAATAGTAAAACAACCCGCCTCGGTGGCGTAGTTGGCTAACGCGCTAGTCGTGTTGAGCTCGACCACCGAGGACGGGAAGATGGAGGTTCGAATCTCGGTCGGGTGAACTGGGGTGGTTTTTCCTAAATGGTTTTCCACTCTCCCTCCACGCAAACGCGGATTCACTTCCTCTAAATTCAACCTTCCCAATTCCTATTCCATTAGCGTAATTAGCACTCAAGCGTATAACCCGAACGGTTAGTAAGACGCGGTGCTAAATATTATTATTATTATTATTAGTAAAACAGACCAGACAAGGTTACTCTTAGCCCGCGTGATTGATTAACTATTTATGTAAAAATATCAATACATATCAGTGTTCCATATGAATACTTAACTATGTTAAGCCTCGTACACACCAGTGAGCGTAATGGGGAAACAAACCTATGTTAAGCCTCGTACACACCAGTGAGCGTAATGGGGAAACAAACCTATGTTAAGCCTCGTACACACCAGTGAGCGTAGTGGGGAAACAAACCTATGTTAAGCCTCGTACACACCAGTGAACGTAATGGGGAAACAAACCTATGTTAAGCCTCGTACACACCAGTGAACGTAATGGGGAAACAAACCTATGTTAAGCCTCGTACACACCAGTGAACGTAATGGGGAAACAAACCTATGTTAAGCCTCGTACACACCAGTGAACGTAATGGGGAAACAAACGCCGAACCGTGCCAAGTGCTGCAACAAAACCGCGCGAATTTCCCCGATCCACCCAAGGTCGGTATTTCGACGAACCATCAAAGAGAGGTGCGCGCGAACATGTTTCAACAGTGTAGACGGAGAAGCGAACTTTTCGACGAACATAGATTTTACTTCAGCCTAGAGATGAGAAAAAAAAGTTATCTTTGCTTTACGGTTTTATTGAGTATTGTTTCAAGAATTTAAAAAGGTAAATTTGAAACATAGATATCTTCAGGCAGGGGCGGGCGGTGGAACCGTAGGGTGGGTGGGGTGGAAAAAAAGTGATTACTTATTTTATAAAATCTAATAAAAAGTAATTACTATTTAAACATATTTATTAAATCTGAGTATTTGATATACCATAATTTTAATAAAAGAATAAATCTCTGCACAGATGTCTCCACAAGGCAAAATGGATGCGAATATATGCAGCTGCCGATTCTTGTTGGTACGTATCATTATCCTTGGGTTTGGACGATACTAACGGGAAAACAGCGAACCTAACACCCCCACCACCTGTCAGTGTTCGCCATTCCGCTCGCTGGTGTGTACGCGGCTTTAAAAGTACGGTTGAAATTGTACGAATTTCTTAGAGTAAATGTTCTACACTAGCGTCACATGTGTGATAAGATATTGTGTTGTGACTAACTAAGGAATAAAAAAGGTTATTTTTTTATAAATGTCGATACCATATAAGAATTGCCCATAACACTACTTGATGTAAGACTGTTACACAGCGTTGCATTATTTTTTTCGAGCACCACGTCTTACTACCCGTTCGGGTTGTAAAGCCTACATTAATTTGTACTAATAACGCTAATATGTTAGGGATGAGGTGGGTCGCATAAAAAGGAATTGTACCCGTATTTGTATGGAGAGAAGAGTGGTGGGGGGATATATTTAGTATACCTGACCTGGATTCTTACCCCGATCATAGGCAGTCCAGTCTATTGTGAGATGGACGTCACAGAACAGGGGTGGACAACCCATGGCACGTGTGCCACTTGCTGCAGATGAAGATATTATAAGTGGCACTTTTAGTGTTGATTCTTCTTGCTTCTCTGACAACCAAACCAAACAATGATGAATAGGTGAATTATTATTATTATTATTATTATTATTAGCACCGCGTCTTACTACCCGTTCGGGTTATACGCACTTACGCTAATGTGTAATGGTAGGGTGATTGTGAAATGAAATGGAGGACCTACAGTTTAACGTGGAATCCGAACCACGGTGGAGGCCTGGCATTCCTCACATTCACAAGTTGTGATTAATACACATCTTGCCAGAGGTGAAGGAAGGGTTTGGCATTCAGATAAATCCGTGCCGGAACCGAGGATTGAACCCCGGACCCTTAGAATAGGTGAATTAAAATAGATCTAAAAGCCTCACTAATAAATTAAAGAGCTTTTTATTATTTTGATTTTAATTCTTTCTTACAAAAAAAATAGTTGTGAGTTCTTCGAGTTTTTGGGTGTTTTACTTATACTGTTGTTATCAATAAAATTTAATTTTACAGTTACATAGTATGTTACTTTTTTACCACTTTGCTATCCATATTATTTTTTTAAATAATTTTAAATTATTGCTGGATTGTGTATTCTGGATACATGCAATTATTTCTTCCCAATAGAAGTTTGGTTTTCACTATTAAATATTTTATTTTTAACGTGTAACCTTAAGTATATATAAATACAAAAACTCTTCCTACTTCACTCAGAAGTCAACAAAATACTACATATTTAAGAATTAAATAGCCGAAGCTATTATTTATGCTTTTTAGTGAGGAATTCTCCATCTAGAGTCCTGAATAGCTCAGTGGTTAGAGCATTGGCGTACTAGGCCAAAGATCCCGGGTTCGATTCCCATAGCCAGGTGTCATTTTTCAATTTTCAGAATATGATATAGATGGAGTATTCCTCACTAAAAAGCATAAATCCCACTAAAAAGCATTCTCATACATTATAATAATCGTACAAGTGGCAGCAATAACTACCGAGTCGAAGGTGGCTGCTTTATCTGATAGCTCGTGATCTTAATAAAAAATCACACATTTGTAGCCGACGATTTCCACACGTCCATCATAAACTCCGCCTTAAAATATGAGTGAAGAATGACCCTGGGCATGGGACGATTCCTGGATAGCTCAGTGGTTACAGCATTGGCGTAATAAGCTAAAGATCCTGGGTTCGATTCCCGTGCCCAGGTGTCATTTTTCAATTTTCAGAATAAAATATTACGTAGCAAGCTCAAGTTAATCAGAGTAAATCGTGGCACGCCGGAGAAATAAGGTTTGTCCCCCCTGTTATAGAGCTCATGGTATGGGGCCACCGAAGCAGGTCAAAGCGTTGCTGTATATTTCCTTCGCTTCAACAACATCCATACATCGAGTCGTGCAAGCTCTTTTATTCTTTAAACTCTTAATGCTTCTATTTTTCACATTCATCTACAATATTAAGGCATGTCTTACATGACCTATCCTTTCCTTTTGATTCATGCACTTTACCTTCATATATTTGTTTCGTCACTCGATCCATACTCATCCTCGCATTATGCTCAAAGCACCGTAAGACACTTATCTCACATTGACCTATTGGATTTCCTTTCAACCCACACTCCTTCAGGACCCATTCATTACTGACTCTGTCCATACGAGTTTTTCCACATACATTTCTTAGATATCTCATTCCAACCGCATTCATCTTGTTTGCTCTTGTGTTTCTTCTGACAATATGAATACAGGTAGGTATTAACACACTTTTATATTCTGCCATCTTTGCCTCTTTCGATTACTTCATTCTTTGCAATAGTCCACATACATCCAACTACTCTCCGAGATGCATTAACCAGTCTGTCAATTTCACCATCCATCCTTCCATTTTTACGGAACATTCCGCCCAGATACACAAAATCATACATTTGTTCTAACAGTTTTCCATTTATACTAAGTTGACAATCATTTTCTGATCCATCCTTATCAAAAACCAATACCTTAGTTTTGGAAACATTTATACGAAGATCCGTTTTGTCTGTCGATACATTCAAACGATTTAATGCAAGTCAATTTCCTTCTCAGCCATTAATACGGCATCATCTTCATATAACAGCACATTCACACTGTCAAATTGTACACAAACCGCGTCCTCACAAGCATCCCTCATACATTTATCCAGAAAACATTAAACAACCATGGAGACATAAAAAAAAACATGTCTAACAGACTGTTCTATGTCATACCATTCGCTCAAAGCTACATCCACCCTAACGTACGCTTTACTTCCATCAAACATTATTTTAAATTCGTTTATATTGTCTTTAAATCCTATTTGTTTTTTACAAATTTGGTGAGTCCCTACTGGGTACCACTGTAGTAGATATTATAAAACATAAGAAGAGTCAACAATAACAAAAGTGTGGTAGAATTCACAATAACTGCCAATAGTGGTATCCGAAGATCACACTGCATTGCATATGAATACACGTAAGTAATTCGAGCAACTTTATGTACTGGTTTATTTTTTCCATTGCATATTATCACACAACCGGAATGTACGTAAATATTAAACCTAATGTGGAAGGAAAGGTCGTGTTTAGAGAAAATGCACCTACATTTGCCTAGAGGCAAAGTGGGATGCTGTACCCTCAGTACATCCACCTGGAATTCGAACCCCTACCTCCCCATGATGGTAAAAAACAGACTATATGATCCTGACGTTTAGTCCACGTGTCCACAGATTTGGGGTAGTGACTATTTAACTGTTATACATGGTTCTTCTGAAGGTGATCCGAATATACCTCACGGAAGATACCAACTTCTTTCACTTTGATGGAAGAATGTGTATGTGTGAGGAGGTAGAGAGGATTGGTCCATAAAGCGTGTGTAGGAAATTAACTCATATCCTTCATTCACTGAATAATGAGGCCTCAAGGTAAACATATCGAAGATAACTCTCTGACATGGTCGCCATTCCGACAGCTCATTGAGTGTTTCTTCACACAAGTCGACATTTGTGATCTCGTTCGAAAAGTTTCTAAATAGACGAGGAATGTTTGGCTCTTCACCCAAATGTTATAATGAAGGCTTGAGTCGTTTAATTGCCAGGACACAGCTTAGACCGACGTGTCATTTCCTGATCGTCCCTACACATAATGAATGGTACGGTGTTATCTCCCGTGCTAGCCGTGTCGTGATGGTGCCAATGTATAGTGGACAGCGATATTTCCAGGTTGCTTCTGCACAAGAGAAATCCAATGCCAGTAAATAGAATCCAATGCCAGTAAATGGAATGTTGTGTGACCAACTAAACATAGGATCTGTCAAAGTTTATTTTCATTTGAGACCGACACCTTAGATCAGTTAGTAGCGTGTCTGTCTACTGAGCCAAGAGTCAAGGGTTTGATTCCTAGCATGTTCGAAAAAAATTATCATTGGTTAATTGTGGATTTACCTTTCACGGTGATGAGTGAATGGTGGGGGCTGGGTGTTGTGTTTGTTCTAGATTTAAGTTTGTTTGTAAGTTGTGTGCTGATCAAACAGTCGGGTTGGAAAGGGCAAGTTAAATAATTTTAATAAATAAAATAACTCTATTCGCATATCTTTTTTTATTTTAGGGCTATAGATATTAATGGATTATAAGTTTTGCTGACAGTTCAATTTAGATAAGAAGGAACACTTTTGACAGTTATGAGATCTACTAAAACAATTTCCATATATTAATACGTTAAGCGAATCCTAATATAAGTTTGCCCTATAAATATTGAGTTCACTACAATCAAGTCCCAATCTCCCCATCATTAGTGGTCCAGTCTATTGCGAGAGTGTTTCCACTAACCATTCAACCACCGAGATCGATAACATATTTTTGAATACCTTTTTAAAACCATCCGTAATCCACACATATTGTTATTTTCGTTAATCTCTACTTTCAGTAATGCAGACTGCCTTCCCACCTTACCCCCATTTAGTCCGGATTATAGAAGTTTTACTGGATTTGTCCTACCTAGGAAATTGTAGAAGAAATACTTTTAATGTTTGACGAAAGTGCATGGATTGAGCATTTTCCAAAAGAACTGTCAGAAAAACAAAGTATTTTGACTATATATATTACTGAGAGTGCACATCACATGCCCATCAACTCTGGGATACAGTCGGCTCGAGATAGTAAATTTACACGAAAACTATTGCACGTGGATCATTTCTGATTAAACATTAATGGATATAGAGAGTTAATTGAAGTTCCTAATACTGAATATTGTTGAAATATTAAATGATATTTGGATAAAAACGGCACTGAAAAGGATGTTTATGACCATTTTAGAATCAGTGGCTTAGCAAGAGTTTGTGCCACCTGAGGTGGCCCCTGAGTTTTCCGCCCCTCTCAATACAAAACTTACTTTGACAAAATGTCAAAACGACGTATAGGGGAAAAAAAAAAAAAGACGCCTTGCTTTTTGCTGAGGTGAACCATTTAATTATAACATTCTACAATGTAATTTTTCTTGCTTTTCTGTTAGAAAAATTGTCGATGACATTATTGAAGTCTATTTCGTCTGTTAGTTGCGGTTCTATAGAAAATATGGCAAGATTTCTTAACCATAAGGTGCTCATTGTATATCTTAAGTAATTCCTGATTAATTTTAATTTAGAAAAACTCCGTTCACAGGCAGCAACACTAAAAGCAATTGTGAGGAAAGTTCGTAGAGGTATTACAATATTTGGAACTGTGTTCCCAAGACTGTATTTTTGAATAAATTCCAAAAGTTCAAGGGGATATTCCTAACACGTCTCTGTTTTGTCTTGCATAGCAGCAGCAACAATAAAACTCTGAAATCTTTTTCTCTCAACGAGAAACTCTTCCTTATAAATATCATCGTACTGGTAGTCATTATTTAGTTGACACTCGTATTTGTCTTTCAAAAGATTCAAAGGAATAAGAAAGACATATTTCTCAGCAAGAACATGAAACTGTTGAGATATGAGAGTAATTTATCGGATCACTCTGTCCAGTGAAGAAATCATTTTTCTTCTCAGCTCAGTTCAGTTTTGTATGCCAATTCAGCCTATCGTGATTCTTCACCAGCCATCAGTTTTTTATTTCTACATTGACGTTGACGCTCCATGACTATCCCAAGATCATCACAAATTTATTTGGCATAGGCTATTGAATTGTTAACTAGTTCATCCATATTTACAGTTAAACATCCTTTCAAAGCCTCTAGTTTTATATCGCATTGTTGTACGTTCACGCCTTTTGTTTGGAGATAGGCCTATGTGTAGCTAATTCCTAAAAGGATGGATTTCCACAGGCCGAGAAAGCACGGAAAGGGAACAGATTGTAACGCACCAAGCAGAACGCCAGCATCTGACCTGGTAATTTCTTTATCACAAGTTAACTGTTCTAATGCACTTAAGATTTTCAAATATACAATATAAAATTACAATAATCACAGCTTCCCTCCTTGCACTCCATCGAGTTTCTACAACGTGCTTGACACTTTGACCAGTGACTGAAGTCAGAATATCCCAGCGATGGGTCAAGGCAGAAAAAAACACTTGAAAAATCTCTCTCCAGTTAAAAAATAAGTAACAGAATTCGCAGCAACCGGAGCTGCATGAATACCCACCAAATTTGGCGTGTGATTTGTACTTGTGGCAAATTATGCTTTTCTATTTAAGTTCCTTGATACGTCTCTGAACGCCACTATGTTGACCAACCAACAAAGCAACATTATTATATGCTTGTCCTCTACAATTTTGAATACCAATTCCATCGTTTCCTAACTCTAGCAAAATCATAGTTTAAATATTCTCGGTGGTTTTATTTTACATTTTGTTTCAAAAAAATCAACAAATGATTCTACTGCCTTCGCTTAGTTTCCATCGGTCATAACGTAGCGCAAAACTTGGCTCGTTTAATTCTTATGGGAAATATCAGGAGTGTTGTCGAATATAAAAGGAAATTACTTGGCTTCTTTTACTAGCTCAAAGGTGACCTGGCGGTCTAGGGGTAAGGTGTCGGATTTCTGTTCTGGGGGTCCAGAGTTCAATCCTCGGTCCTGGCACTTATTTATCTGGTTGCCAAACCCTTCCTTCACCTCTGACAAGACGTGTATTAATCACAACTTGTGAATGTGTGGAATGCCAGGCCTCCACCGTGGTTCGGATCCCACGTTAAACTGTAGGTCCTACAATTCATCTCACAATCACCCTGTCATTACACATTAGCGTAAGTGTGTATAAACCGAACGGGTAGTAATACGTGGTGCTAATAATAATAATAATAATAATAATAATAATAATAATAATACTAGCTCGATAACTTTGCTTCTGACTTTTCCCCCCAAAATGTTTATAAACGTGTTCTGAATAGTTGGCGAATTACAAGATTTAGCAAACTTTTTCCCCATCTTGATTCTTAGAACATCTTCACGTAGCACTGTATCGTATTTAGCCAACGAATTAACTGAATCTAAAAAAAATCCCTCTATTTTCCGTTGATTCAGATTCAGCATCACAGTCTCATAATAAATTCCTTCTAGATGATCCGTAAGGCTAAATTCTGTTTAGCTAGGAATCTAATCATACCCAACAATCTTGAAAGTATTTCCTCCACTTCTTCACTTAGTTTTTAACTTCTTTTTGTTCCTTTTTTTAAAAATCAATTGTTGCTCAATGTCGGATTCTAATTTCCAACTCTTTCCATTGTGTGAAAGCCCGAACATGGTCTATGCTGGATTCATGCTTGAATATTTTAGGATTTAAGTTTCTACCACATGTTACGATATTATTTATATGCGTCTGAAGTTTTGTACTACCCCGGCAGAATAATTCCTTTTAGTTTCGTTGCAGTAGACCAAAAGTGCCGCCCCCTGAAAATTGCCACCCCAACCGCAACCTCCTTAGTTACGCTACTGCTTAGAATAGCTTCACAGATAAGCACTGTGCACAAATTTTTATTCTGTCAAAATAGGGACACACTGTAGTTATTAATAAGAAACTTTGTTGCTTTATCCCCCATCGTCACCGCGGAAAATTTCGAGTAATCATTCAAATACGAATGCACTGCACACATTTCTGGCATATCTTACGTTGGTCTTTTCTTTTTCCTTTTACTCCCATACCTCGCGTGAGCTGCGAGTCGAGTTGGGCCTGCTATGAGGAACGCTCTTAAATTATACCCTTACTGTTCACACGTATCCTAACCCCCCTCCCTCACTTTCCCCTCCTCCCACCCCCACCATCACCAATAGCTACACGTCAGTCAAGTATTGTAGGAACATAAAAGGATTATTCTTGTTCTACTGATCTTCAAGAAGCTATTTTGTTAAATAACCTTTTCTCGACAATAAGGGAATATGCCTACTTAAAAAAAAACACACAGGAATTTCCTTTTGTTTCAATCCAAATTGATCTCCTTTCAAGTGAAACAAAGAGACACGTATATCTCACTCAGATACTTGAAAGTTCAAAGAGAGCACGTCTTTTGTTCTTTATTAAAGGAAGACGTTTCTAAGTAGTTTTTTCACTCAGGCTTTTAAATTCAAGATTGGATACTTGGATGGCAATGCCAATAATTTTAATAATACTCATTGTTAAATGTAGTAAAGAGATATTTACTAATATATAAGTAAGAAAGTTACCTACAAATCTAACTTTAAATTTATTTCCTTAAGTATATTTGTTATAATGTCAATAATGTGTAATTTTTTTTTTCCTATTCCATACTAAATATTTTGCATATAATGACGAAAACAAAATAGGGTGTTCAAAAACACGTTGCTTAGGCAGATATTCGGTCCAAAAAGGGATAAGGCTACTGGGAGTGGAGAAGGCTACAAAATGATGAGTTACATAACCTGTACTAATCACAAGACATTTTTAGGACAGTCAAGTCTCGTAGATTGTGGTTAGCAGGACATGCAGCGCGAATGTGAGAATCTAGAACCTAGTTCAAGATATTGACTGACAAACCCAATGGTAAGAGACCATTGGGAAGACCTAGATTCAGATGGGAGGATAACAATAGACCTAACATAACATTAGAGAGGACCTGAAAGATATAGGGAGTAATAAGGTGGACTGAATAGAACTAGCTTATTTAAAATATCTAAGGACAAATAATGGTTTATAGATGATCCATGAAAAGTTGGGTGTTTTATTAACTTTAAACTTATTAAAAAAATACTCGCTTAGATTTTGCTATGAACAACGAGTAAAATACTCTATTCTGATGAGAAACTATTATCCAACTTAGGACTATCTCTCTATTCACATAAATATTAATATTAAAGTAAAACACACACACAATTATATATATATATATATATATATAATCAAAAAATTCTGTAGAAACAGACGACGTTGACGAGAACAGAATAAAATGATAACTTTGGGGAACGAATAAAAATACATGTTCAAACATTCAATGCCAGTTTTATAATTAATTAATTTTAAATACATTTCTAGAAATGTTATTATTGGTTGAAATAAGCTAACTTAATTGTTTCAAAGGTTATGGCGTAGTGAAGAGTAGTATTTTTATATTTTATTACCACGTCTTACTACCCGTTCGGGTAATATGTTTATGTACCAATTACACTGATGTTTTTAGGTATTAGGAAGGGTGTATTTAGAGAAAGTGTATCAGGATTTACATGGAAGGAGAGTGAAAACAATTTTGGAAAAAAAATAACTCCTCAGTACACCCAACCAAGATTCAAACCTAGATCTCCCCGTTATCGGCAGTCTAGTTTACTCCGAGAATAGCGCATTAGACCATGCGGCCACCAAAGCGGGTTTAGAGTATTATTAAAATAAGGATATTCATATAGTATTTACAAATGAATAGGTATATAAAATTTACTATAGTGTTGATTTGGATTATATTTCAAAATGCCAGACATTGACTGGCCCATGCTCCACGTCTTATTAGCCATCCGAGCTATACACACATTTACAATAGTGTAGAAGGGATGAGTAAAGTAGAATTTAGATGAAATTTACTAGAATTTACGTGGAGGTAAAGTGGGAAAACATTTGTGAACAAAAATCTATACCCCTGGCCAAGACTCGAATCCCAATCTTTCTGTCAGTGGCAAACCAAAAGAGACAAGACTAAACCCCCTTTCACACCAGATAAAATTGACACATAAAACATGAAACATGTCACATGGACCATCGGTGATTGAACACTTGTTTGTTAACAAGTGATCCCTTTCAGACCGGGTGTATCATGACACATTGCTGTATGCAGCATATTCCACGTGCCACACCGTGATTGAGTAGACTCGTTCATTTTTCCATGCTTCACGTGCAGCATGTTCCACGTGCCACACCGTGATTGAGTAGACTGGTTCATTGTTTCATGCTTCACGTGCAGCATGTTCCACGTGCCACACCGTGATTGAGTAGACTCGTTCATTTTTCCATGCTTCACGTGCAGCATGTTCCACGTGCCACACCGTGATTGAGTAGACTGGTTCATTGTTACATGTTTCACTTGCAGCATGTTTCACGTGCCACACCGTGATTGAGTAGACTCGTTCATTGTTCCATGCTTCACGTGCAGCATGTTCCACGTGCCACGCCGTGATTGAGTAGACTGGTTCATTGTTTCATGCTTCACTTGCAGCATGTTCCACGTGCCACACCGTGATTGAGTAGACTGGTTCATTGTTTCATGCTTCACTTGCAGCATGTTCCACGTGCCACACCGTGATTGAGTAGACTGGTTCATTGTTTCATGCTTCACTTGCAGCATGTTCCACGTGCCACACCGTGATTGAGTAGACTGGTTCATTGTTCCATGCTTCCCTTGCAGCAAGCGTTTAGTTGTTGTTGAGTCGGCAATCTGTAGGGAACTTTCTTACCTTCCAACACACAATGCGGGGTAACCAACACTTTAACATTGCTTTAGTAAGTATCGTTGAAAGATATCCGTAAATTTATGACTACACACAGAAGGATTATTCCAAGGCACATGTAATAAACATGCTGTGGAAGGAAATAGCAAGAAAGGTGCAAGAGGAACTAAAAGAAACTTGCACAGGCAAACTATAGTTTATTAATTAATAATGTAAGGAACAAAAGACATATTTCGTCTTCTAATAATTGCCAGTAGCAGAAGATCCTCTTCGTTGGATGATTCCATTACGGCTAAATTCTCCCTTGAGCCATGTGCCATCCGTCCTATCTGAAATATCGTGTTGCATGTCTCATGCACCGTCCGGTGTGTAAGCTGCCTTACACTACTGTCGACGGGAACGATGGTGCAGTCTACATTTAATAACGTTTATCTTGGAACTCTGCATACAGTAAGTATGTTTTCTCTCTCTCTTTGCTCTGATGGAATTGTTTGAAATATAACACCTTAAAAAAATACATTACACTTTTTTTAACACCCTACATCTTTATTGAGTTAACCCTTTCATAATCGTTAAATTTCATTAATCTTTTTAGCACTTTATAAAGTAATTTAATTCGACGAAATTAAAATTCGTAAAAAATAAATATACATCATTTAAAAAAAAAAATTGAAAGTATTACCTTCTAACGAGACTTTGAACCGGCGTGAACGCAATTAGTGAACACAAACGTTACCAGTGACTTGTTTGTAACAAGTTTACTAAACACACACAAAACAAGGAGAAAAATAAGCTACCGGTAGCGAGACTTGGTTGGGCAAAGGCCAGGTTGAAACGGGCGTTAGTAACCACATCCCATCAGCCTTTGCGGCTGTTCGCACTTACCGCAAGCCTCCGACATGTTGCTTATATCATTATCGCGAAGTGCACACAAATCTTCTCACTCTAAAACAAAACTGGTTTTATAAACACACACACACACACATACATACTCACACTTTGTGGTGAGGGGCGGAATGGGAGGGTTGGAGGAGTTTATGGGGCTGGAAAACATCTGCGCTGCTCGCCGGCTAACTCATAATAAAAACTTTTTCTTTAAAACTATGATAGTCGTGTACTTTAAAACAACACTTGGTTTACCCTGAAAGGTACTTACCCCAACCTATGACTAGGGCTCAGATGGCTATGCCCTTAGCGTTCATTTATTTTAGATATTTAAAGATCACTTTCTAAACCGACATACATCCAAAAACTAACTTAAATATAGGACACACACAGCATCCAACCCCCAGCCATTAATTCATCACTGTGAATGGAGAGACCCACATTTCACCCATCGTACATTTTTCGGCCACGCCGGGAATTGAACTCGGCACCCTTAGCTCAGCAGATAGACACGCTACCAACTGAGATAAGGTGTCGTATTATGCCCTTAGCAAAAAGATGAAATATGCTTACAAGTATGCAGAAATAAAAAAAAACTTGGAAATTAAAATACAGCTTTTTTTCTGTCCCAACACTGATTTAAGTTTTAGGTCTGAATATATTAGGTAGACAGTTTAATCATAACATAATTGGTTAAAAAATACATTAGATCTATAGATATTAGTGGACTTACAGAAACATTTATTTACTACAATATTATAACCATAATTAAATGATAGTTAAAAATATCTTTATTGCATAAATATCTAAAGCTTATTATTATTATTTATTATTAATGTAACATAATGGGACATTACATTTTCCCAGTAGTTATTATCTTTTCTTAGGGCATTTTTTAATATTATGAAGATTTCTCTAAGTGTGGTTAAAATTGACCCTAAAATTAAATAAACTCGGCAATTATCATATAAATAAATAACATATTATGTGCGTTTGTACCTTTGTGTGTGTGAACGTGTGTTAATCCAAGAGCTCCAAAACCAAGAAACCTAGAAAGTGGAAACTTGACATATTTATTTGGTGAAAACTGGGTGAGCAAATCGGAGTGCTTTTTTTTTTTACTTCTACACATAATACGAGCCTGAAGACTTAAATCACATGATCACTGTTCTATTATGTTAAAATATCCAATTTTGTTCATTATCAGTATGTGAATTATTTCCCATCGAAATCTATCCCCCATGATAAATTTGAACTTCAAATCAAAATACAATTTCACAAGACCCCCACTCGCTTCTTCCAGGCAAAAAAGGGCATTCTAGCTAGTATACGAAATAAATAACCAATGGTTGTCAAGAGGGCAGCTCATAACATGTTTATATGTTTAGAATCAACATGTTTAGATAAGTTAGCTACATTACAGGATAACTGGAGGCTGCATAAATGTAGAGCAAGAACTGGCTATCTATGACTTAAACTATCTCATAATTTGTATATTTTATTGTAATGCTTCTTAAATTATAATATACCTACCCTTAGAGGTACGTGATATGTTTATTGTAAAATCATTTAAATAATATCCCACTTTGGTAGCCGCATGATCTAAGGTGTCTTTCTCGCAATGGACTAGACTGGAAAGATCGAGGTTCGATTACGGTTGGATGTACTTAGGGTGATTTTTCCTAAATGTTTTTACACTCTCCCTGGAATAGAATGCGGGTTCACTTATTCTAAATTCAACCTTCCTCATATGTTGGGTATAGTAGTAAGTCTGATGGACAAATTATTTCAGAATATGACGTTATTTCATGGATATTTATAATCCTTTCTTTCTCACAACTTCGTTTAGCTAAGGATTTATCAAAATTTGGGAAGACAGTTTATACTTTACAAGACTGTATTGTTTCCTTTTTTTTTTTTTATGGATCTCTGAAAGGGGTGCGATGGTTAAGCCATGGACTTCAAAGGCATACTGGTTTAGTAAAAATTTTGGAAACGCTGTATTATTGATATTCTAGGCATAATGAATTAAGTATTTTTTTCAACTTTCAAGACTTAATAACAACCTGTTCTATCAACATATTTATATGGCTCTATCAGGTAATATAGGGTTTAGATTTCTTCACATGGTGATATCAAAAGTTCTTGAATATTCGCCATAAGTGTTCTGGAATTTAATGACAACTTTTTATCTTCATTTAATTCTTTTTCAACTAATGTTAATTTCTTTATGATGAAGCTTCAAGAACTGTCAAGAACTATCACCATATGAATAAAATTAAACTCCATTGTTTTTACTGGAGATATATTTGGTCTATTTTGGCTAAAAAAAGCTTTACATTAAAAATTGCAAAAATATTGATCTTTTATCACGTGTATTACACTCAAACCTTAAGAACCTTACCCAAATTCTTGGAATCATGGGAAGGATTTAGAGGAAATTCACCGCCTTTAAATTGGATATAATTTGAAAAAAAAAAAAATTATAGTCATCTAGGGAAGACTAATCCTAGCTAGCGAGATTCGAGCAACAGCCTCCCGATCATCACTGCGGGGCTAGACTATTATTAAACCTAGTTTTAAACTTTTAAACTTATATCGACTTTTTTTGTTTTGTTTGCCATAAACGCTTCCATTTTCTGAAAACTAAAAGTAGAAAGCTTTTCCTTATTATGTTTGGGGAGGTGAAGTTAAGATGGAAGACAGGATACGGAATCGCTCTTTTAGAAACCTGGCTGGTTTCCTTATCCTAACAAATTTTAATAATCTTGAATGCTCTTAGGTCATCAATCATTATGAGTGGCTTGAATTATTCTTTTTTTTTTTTCAACGCATCTCACTAACCGTCCGAGTTGTACACATAAAATATTAACGACGCTATTTGGTAAGGATGAATAAGTTGAAATTTAGAGGAAGCGTACCTTAATTTTCATGATGGTAGAGGGAGAGAACATTAAGAAAATAATAGCCTCAGCACAACTAGTTAGGGTTCGAACCCTTTCCTCACCACCTTAGGGAATTTTAGACAAAATGAGTTTAACACTTAGGGCGGTATGCAAGAAATTTAGTGAATGTTTAGTGGACCGATAGTTTGGTCCCGAGCACACTATCAATCCACCTTTTAACCTATGATGACGCAAGCAAACCCACGCTAGTGTCCACTAAACATCCACTTAATCAAGTTCTTGCATACAAACCCAGGCTGGTGTCAACAAAGCATCCACTTAGTCAAGTTCTTGCATACAAACCCAGGCTGGTGTCAACAAAGCATCCACTTAGTCAAGTTCTTGCATACAAACCCAGGCTGGTGTCAACAAAGCATCCACTTAGTCAAGTTCTTGCATACAAACCCAGGCTGGTGTCAACAAAGCATCCACTTAGTCAAGTTCTTGCATACAAACCCAGGCTGGTGTCAACAAAGCATCCACTTAGTCAAGTTCTTGCATACAAACCCAGGCTGGTGTCAACAAAGCATCCACTTAGTCAAGTTCTTGCATACGACCCTTAGACTTTGGGTCAAACTTTGTCATCTATGGAACATGGATTAAAATATAATTCTTTTCAATAGAAAAAATAAATACAAATCTGGTGAAGGTTATGAAAGACGAAAATATAAATACTAAATTAAACCATCTCCAGTGACCCCGGCCCGAGATTGAACCTTGGACTCTTATGAATCGTATTCTATTATGTGGGCGAACACCTTATACTACGCTTAACACAATTAAGTTTAGGTTTTATATGTTTATGCTTCAACTCATGCGATTTATAACAGTTACTTTTAATCTATACTATTAATACCTAGAAAATAATATTACTAATAAAGTAAAATGTTCATCAATGTTGACAGCAAAAAAGTTTTTTTCTTTTCTAAAAATTCCTTACCAATGGAATCTTCCTATATTGATCTACTGTTAAGTAATTAAAGTATTTTACGTTTGAATTCCCAGGAGATGGTAGTTGTTATGCAGTCGTCAAAGAGAGAAGACTGGTATTAAATAATTAACGAGACGGGTCACCCCAACCTGATTTTAGCTAATTAGAGGGAAGGCTTAGTCCTCATGTTACTAACGTTATGGTGGAGGTGTTCGAAGCCAGGATGAACTAATCTCTGGTAATGACAATACAATTGCACCTAGTAAGAGCTTATGGTTTGTTTTTTTATGTGCATCACGTTTTACAGTAACACCTCCCATGTATGGACCTCTAATATCTGAAATGGCTAACAACATTTTTTTTCATGTATTTTTACTTTCTCTCTATCTTACAGGTAGAGAAAGTATGGTGATCGTCAAAAAAATCGAAGTCGAGATTTTGATGAATTTTGACGTTTCATGACTTCCTGAATCCGAAAAAGTGGTTTTTGAATTTCCGTCTGTCTGTCTGTCTGTCTGTACCTCCAACTAGAGCCTAAACTATTTTACCGATTGAGCTGAAACTTGATATCTTGGGTTTTCATAGGGTTGCCCCGAGGGGTTTTTGGAATTGGACATCTACCCCTAAAATTAAGGGTAGTTTACTGAAGGGAAAAAACAGAAAAAGTCGATTTTTTCAAAATCGGCTCTAACGATTTTGATTAAATTTCATTTATGAACATTAATAAATATTCCAAACAAAATGGCTACTCTCAATATTTCGGCAAAATCTCTTTAAGGGCTCCGGTCTGATGCGTAAATTAACATTTTTAATAATAGCTCCGAAACTAATTGAGATATGAAATTACTTAGCATTACAAATATGTATATATATTTATAATACAAATATTTTATTCGAAACATATTTTTATAAAATCAATAATTTTTAATATATACGCAATTATATATATATTTTTAGCTTTTTGGACATTAAAGCTTAAGTATTGCGACCGTAAAAAAAACTAACCTGAAATGTTGATGGATGTCGACGTCTCATGACCCCCCGAACCCTAAAAAATAGTCTTTGCAATGCCGTCTGTCTGTGTGTCTATAAAAACTTAAAATTAAGGTTAATTTACTGAAGGGCGAAAAGAGAAAAATTTTGTTTTCTCAAAATCTACTCAATCGATTTTGATTAAAATTCGTATCTAGACGTTGATTAAGATTATAAATAAACTGGCTATTTTCATTTTCCTATAAAAATTATTTTTAGGGTACTTTACAGAAGCGTTAATTTCCGTATCTCCACAACTATTGGAGAAACTAAACAACTTATCATTGCAAAATTGTAGGACTATCAGAAATAAAAAACTTTTATTTGACATATATTTTTATAAAAGCAGCAGTTTCTGAGATATTTGCAAATATATTAATACAATTTTGTGAGCTTTAGTTGTAAACATATACTACTTAAGTCTTAACGCAATAATTCTCCAATGCCATAGAGTAATTAAATATAAGTAAGTATCTAAAAAAAGTATGTTATTTTTCCTTAAATCTCTTAGGAGAAATGTTTGCATAGCAATGATCTATCTCCATTTTAGACTCAATAGTCAATATTTACATTTTTTATTGGTCAAAATGTATAAATGAATAATTAAATATCAATGCGATGACTTGAAGATCTGCAACACCTTATAGAATGTTAAAATTTTAACCAGAAATCGAAATTTTAATACGAAGTGTTGACCCTTGTGGAAGACATTAAACTGTTTCAAATGCTCTTAGGTGGACAAAGATGCGCCTCTTTTCTCATTGATTCTATATCATTGTATATTATTTTATGCGTGTTCTTATGTGGAGTGGTGATGATACAATGTACATTATTCCGTTCATAAATCTTACGAGTTTATAGAAAGAGAGAGAAAGTCTGTGCGGTGTGCCGTACCATTTATTTTTTTCAGTAGTTGAAATGCCAAATAAAGGTTCTACGTTGGTAAAACCTTTATAGTATTTGTTAACGTATACATATAAAAAAAAATCAAACGAAAATTTTAGATTTTTTTTAAGAAGAAATGATAAATTTTGTTTTGTTGTTTGTTTAACTTTGTTATATTGAGTAACCTTTTATTTAAATACTGTATGTAAATATATATAAAAATATTTTATGCAACTATATATTTTATGTATTTTTTTTTAACTTTTAACTCTTCAGAGGGCTATTAATTTAATATCCGAAAGTTTGCCTATCCGAAACGGGTTCAGCCCCCTTTATTTCGGTTATAGGAAGTTTTAATGTATATAACTGTCCGGGATATCTTAATATTTACACAACAGTGGACAACATTGTTAGAAAAAATCAGCACAACCTGTTTTGTTTAGGGCCCCGACCGACTACTCCTTGACCAGAGAATAAGACTAGACCAGGGGTTTCAAACTTAAACAAGTATAAGGGCTGCATTATATCAATCACTAAGGGGGTGTTTTGGGCCGTAGGATTCTAATTTATTAGATTAAACATTTTATATTCTTATACTGAATGAAAAAGCTAAAAAATATACACCGCGAGCACAGACAACTAACACCAGACACACAGCTTCCAGGTTAAAATGGCTGCGTTCATTGTGAGAGCTTGAGTCCTTCAACACGGGGATCGCCACGTGCAGTCCCAAGTGACAACAACGCTGTTAAGCAGGCATTTTAAAAACATTTCACTTTAAAGATGGTTTTACTATAGAACAGACAAATTGCCTTCTACTGTCAATAAACCGGCTTTCACAAAGCTAGATTCAGGTAGCATCCCCATCCCTCTTCCCATAAATCAACCCTAACAGAGCCTATTAAGACTGCAAATTACAAATAAAACTTAGAAAACAATGGTCCTTTTTTTTGTTCAAGCTAATGTTTGCAAATTGTCTGGCTGTAAACAAAATCTTTAAATACCGTGGACTAGTTACTTGTCTGAAAATGTTTGTTCATTGAAAGGGGATAAGAGGCTGAGTTGGGAGGGGGGTGGGGATTTCTGGTACTTGAACTATTGTGTTCATACCACTGCCCCTTTGCAACGAACAATTTGAAAGTGAGTTGTATCACTTGTAAGTGCTGTTATCACTGAAAACCGCAACTATCACTAACCAATGCTCAAAGACTCAACAATCCTAGCAACCAGATCCATGGGAGTCGTCGTAAACTAGGCTCTTCACATGACCCCAGAAGAAGAAGAAATTAATCGGCGTCATATCTGGGGACCGAGATGGCCATGAAACAGGACCACCACAACCAATCCATCGTTGCCCAAACTGTGCATCAAGGTGGTACCGAACATCGCGCGCAAAGTGTGCCGGCGTCCCATCATGTTGAAACCACATACGCCTGCGAATTATCAGCAGTACATTTCCAGCAATTGGGAGGACATATTCAAGGAACGTTTTGTAGACAGCTCCGTTCAGTCTGTCGGGAAGTACATAAGGCCCAATCACAAAATCGTTTACCATTACCAGCCCATACATTCAAAGTGAATGTCTGTTGATAGGGCGATACTGCAGTGCATGTGGGTTTTCGTCAGCCCAGATATGACTATTCCTACTGTTGAACATGCCATCTCTTGTAAACATTGCCTCGTCAGTGTACAATACGAAAGCAGGAAAATTGGGACTGTCTGCACATTCTGTAAGAACCAATTTGCAAACACCACTCGATGTTGAAAGTCCGTTGGCTGCAATGCGTGAACCTTCTGTCAATTATACGGGTGCAATAGCTGTTCGTGTAAGTGTTCAAAACAGTTCATGGCTCACGTTCATATCTCGTGCAGTTCGTGTAAGATGTTCAAAACAGTTCCATGGCTCACGTTCACATCTCATGCAATAGCTCTTTGTGTAAGATGTTCAAAACACAGTTTCCATTGCTCGCGTTTCACACATCTCGTGCAATCGTGTGCAACAACTGGTGGCAGGATTGTCACCAACCGCATTTAACACCTCCCGTTCTAGTCCGGTGTTCTGACATACCTTCGCACGGCCAGTATCATGCATACTAACAAAGAATGAGTCGGCTTCTCGTAGGCGCCATGTACGCTGCAAATGTGCTGTGATGAGGGTGCCGTCCTGCGGGAACAGCTCCTGTTAGCGTCGTTGGGCCGCTCTTCCATTGCATCCCACGTAACCATACAAGAGGTGCATATCGGGGAATTCAGCATAAGTAAACCCATCCATATCGTATCACTCACTAACAAACACTGACTAGGACTGAGCAGTTGTGTGGAAGCCTGCGGGCGAAGGGAGAATGAATGGGGCATTTCACAGCGCGTACCATGAGTCAACGGCTACGTTCTGTTCGCAAACACGACACACATTCCGTGTAAACAGATACGAAGGTCATTGGGATACCAAACGATCGAAATGCAATTACGTACCACCGGATACCATGGGTTCCTTATATCAAAACACTCAGCAAACATCCCTGAACAACCTCTGAACGTTTGTCGGAGAGTTTGTATCCACCATGTAGCTATAAATAATTGAAACAACACATGTTTTTTTATTTATTTCAAAAATAACAATTAAGTCTAATCAAAACATACATTACAATCACTATAGAGCAGCTTATTCTAAATTTAAAGATGAAAGAGAATTGTTCGGGCCAGCAAATTTTGGTTGTTTTTCCAGTAATATAATAATAGCAAGGGACTAAAAAAAAACACCTTAAAAGTAATAGTCGGTTACGGGTTGTTTCGTGGTAGCTGAAATGGAATAGTAATACAAATAACGATTAATGATATTGCCCTCTCACAGTAACAGTTTTGTTGTGTAAAACAATATTGACGAGAAAAATATTACAAAATAATATCAAAAACAAAATAAGGAAATTTAAATAAACACTTTACACTTTGTGAACAGTTTTCATTGTTTGTGGTCATTTCGGTTTCAATGAGTACCGTGAAATATTTTACTAAATTACAACTATAGTTTGTTTAGAATGTGTGAAGATATATGTTCATGTTCGGTTCACATGATACCTATTGGTGAGAGAAATGTAACACATTTATTACTATACGGGAAAATATACTACTGTAGATATATTATAAATATAATTTTACAGAAAAAAAATAATTCAAGGCGTGAGCCAGCAAGTGAGATATACCGACCGAGCGACTGCCGCTATTAGCGATGATAGTGCCAACACTTTGTGATATAGGTGTCATGTGGTCAGCACAATGAGTCGTTAATCTCAATTTTCTAGGCCAGAGCTGCCAATATTTTCATTCAAGTAACTCTTCATTTTGGTCCTCACAAGTCTGAGTTTGACCCCGTTCCAGACCCATTGCTTCACAGAAAAATTATGGAAGCCCGGGTCGGGATCTCCCATTTTTTATCTTAAAATAGACATTTACTAAAAACTGGTAAGATTTGTGGAACGAGATAATAGGTTTATACATTGTTAAGGAAACACTACATCAAATATCATAAATGATATAATATACACTGTTACTTACTTACTATATGGCTTTACGAGCTAGGAACACTGTTGCAGAAAAATTGAGAAAAGAGAAAAATCTCTGTCCACCAAAGAGCATAAGAAACTCACTCATTTTCAAAGACCTTTAATGAAATATATATATATATATGCCTATTTTCTTATAACTTAGAAATTATTCTTTTTTGTAATGATATATTTCAAATAAAAGATTTTATCTTCAATAATACCACAACTTTACAATGATAAGCTATTTCTTATCTCAAATAGCTATGGAGAAATGATGAAAATTGGAAAATTTCCCCCATGTAAAGTATCCTCAAAGTCATTTTCATAAGTAAATGAGAGTTGCCATCTTGGTTATAGTGATAAACAGTGTCTATATATGAAATTTATTCCAAATCATTAGAGCGGATTTTGAGAAAATCGATTTTTTCTCTCTTTTTGCCCTTCAGTAAGTTACGATTAAACTTATGGCTAGAAATTCATTCCAAAAGTCTACCGGGGAGACCTTATGAAAACCCCAGATACCCATTTTTAGCCCAATCGGTAAAATAATTTCGTCTCTAGTCCGAGGTACGGACAGACAGTTGGCATTACGAAAACAACATTTTTTGGTTTCAGGGGGTCATGAAACGTCGACATTTATCAAAATCTTGAATTAGATTTTTTTTAACGATCACAATACTTCTCCCGAGGTTTCGATAGAAGGTAAAAATTGAGACTTTGTTTAAAACACGTAAGATATATCAAACGCATTCATATACACTGTGTGATTTTCCGAAAATGTAACCAGCTTGCCTCACGTGGTTGTGGTTCAGAAATTAGCATCGCCATAATTCAACCTTAGGTTCTTATAATTATTTTGCTTAGCCCACTATTCATATTATAGTTGTTTGGAAACGAGGTTTTAAAAATAATGGTTTTACCTACACATAATATAATTTATTATTTTAATTATTCTCAAAACACATAAATTATATAACTTTACAAGGAATAAACACTCGTCTGTTCAATTTAATTATTTTCAACCTCCTTCAAATCATTTTACTTCTTTAAGATTTCCGTATGATTTCAAACCTTACGTACTTCCAGATTTATCAACCAATAAGCAGAAGTCACGATGCTATTTTGCAAGCTTCTCTCTTTAAAGACGTTGTTTTTAGAAGGTTCGACCCTGGGAACCAACTCTTTCTTTTCATCAACCAATCAAGAACGAATGTTCACCAAAGAGTATAACAACAATAATTTATTTTTAATAGTCCTATAACTTTGTGTCCAGAAGTTATTTCGTATATCAAAGATTTCGAAAATATGATAACAAAAATTGGAAGATATCCGAGAGTGTAAACTACCATATGATTCATTTGAGGTGTTCCATTTTGTTTGTGATGCTAAACAATGTCTATATACGAATTATAATCAAAATCGTTACAGCCAATTTTGAGAAAATTTATTTGTTCGCTTTTCGGGCCTCAAGTTAAATAGGAACCCTAAATTTTAGGGCTGGATATATATTTTTTTTAACTCTAGGAAACATTATGAAAACACTGGATATCAAGTTTTAAGCCTGCCCAGTTAAATGTTTTCGGCTCCAAGCTGAGATACAGACAGACGTGATGGCATCGTGAAAACAACTTTTTCAGATTTAGGGGCTCATAAAATGTTTAAGTCCATCAAAATCTCCAACTTTTTTTTTTACGATCACGATACTTACTCTCTCCGAAGGACCACTATAATGTGAATGGTTCTTAATACAGAATTATAATATATTTGTATTTATTTATAGTATCTGGTAAATTATAAATAGTTAGATCAATGCGCGAGTCCTAAAATGGTTTATCTTAGGATAGAAAACCTAATAATAATCACCCAGCCTTCAAAGGAATTTAACTAAACCAATAATACAATATTTTTAACCCCACCTAGAATCGAACTAGAGTTCTCTGAATTTATATTCAGCCGCTTAGCTGCTAGGACCGTGGGGGAGGATAAAAAAAAGAAGCGAGAAAAATTTTGAGGAATAAAAATACATATTTCTAAAATCCATAATCAAGATTAGTTTTTTAAATAATACAATTATTAAAATTTTAGCTATTAAACTTTATAACACAATCTTAATACTATTTTTTCTCGGTCGGGTGAACTGGGGGTGGTTTTTCCTAAATGGTTTTCCACTCTCCCTCCACGCAAATGCGGGTTCACTTCCTCTCAATTCAACCCTCCCAATTCCTAATCCATTAGCGTAATTAGTACTTAAGCGTATAACCCGAATGGGTAGTAAGACGCGGTGCTAAATATTATAATACTATTTTTTTAGTGATAAAATCTCTCCTTAAAAAACTAATAATGTGCCTTGGCCATTTTAGCACCTTGTTCAGTCTTCAGTGAGTTGAAAAAGGTTCAAAATCGTTTGTCGTAGACAACCCTTCAGCAATATGAAAAATCTGAAGAAATTCCCTGTGTCTGTGTCTTTTTCTGGAACTACTTCTCGGTTCTCTCTAAGTTTATACTCCCTTTCACCCCTCATTTTCAAACACCATTTATCATGTCAATAATAAAAAGAGGAAATAAAGCTATGAAACCCATCTCAAGGAGCTCAGTTCAAGCTCTCAAATTTCTTAAAATTTTCTGTTGTGAGCTTATTGAAAAATTACTTCCTTTTTTTAAAAGAAAACTAAATTTAGAGCACTTTATCATCAAGCCTAAACTCGTGACTTCACAAATATGCTTGTACGTCATTTAAAATGAGCTATAATTTCACATTTTTTTCTATTAGTAAAACTCAAAATATTTATAGAGTTGTTTAGTAAAAAAGCCATGTTGGTATATTTCGACTTTATTTTAGCTTGAACCATATTTAGAAATAACGCATCATAGAAGTAAATATTGCGTTAGATCTTGTCACAGATACTGCCAACATATGCCGAGAGAGGGTGTCATGTGGTCAGCACAACGAACCCTCCAGCAATTAATCTAAGTTTTCGAGACCAGAGCTGCTACTTTTTCAATCAAGTAGCTTCTAATATTTCCTCATGTGGCTGAGTTGACCTATTTCCAGACCAACTGCTTCACAGGAAAATCTGGAAGCGCCGGGGGTATAAGCCCGGGATTTCTGTATCAATAGCAGTAGCTCTGACCACAAGACCAAAGAGGTGGTCGCTTACGTTATAGAGCAGTGGTTCCCGAAATGGGGGTCAGCAAGCTGTTCCCAGGGGATCCACGACAACCGCCAAAATTTAACAAGATTAAAAGTTAAAATAATAATAATTTGGCAGATAATTTTGAACATCTGAATGTTCTTAATATGAGTTTACAAAGGAAATTGTGTGGACATTTTTCATGTTGAGGACAAGATAAATGCCATTCCTGGGAAGTTTCAAATGTTGTCAAAACGTGTGGAGAAAGAATCTTTTGCAAACTTTCCAACTCTGAAAGAATGAATTTTTTAATCTACTCCAGAAAAAATACCAGAACAAGTGAAATAAGAAATATCCGAGCATCTGGGGTTCTTAGCAACAACATTGAAATAATATTTTCCTGTTGAAACTAACGATTTCAACAATACTGCCTGGATAAGAAACCCATTTGATTGCAAAAGTGAAGATGTTTCTGATCTTAGAGAAGACGAGGAGGACCAGCTTGTTGACTTAGCAAACAATGGTATTTTCAAATCGGTTTATCACAGTGAAAAAAAATCATTGAATTCTGGTTATCAGTTTATCAAGATGATCAAAATCAACTATCTGAAAAAGCATTGAAATATTTGCTACCTTTTTATACAAATTACCGGTGTGAACAAGTTCTTTCAACACTGTGCTACATGAAAAGTAAGTATAGAAATATACTTGACATGCATTCGGATTTTTGAGTCTTGAGTCTTGAGTCTTGATCTTCAAGAAATGATGGGAAAAAATGAATAGGTTTCACTTATCTCCCTAATAATAGACCCAAATGAATAAATTTGAACTTTTTTTATAAATGATAAATGTTCATATAGGCCTAACAAACTTCTTTTTTGTTAACTATTACTACTATATAAATTATTATTACAACTAAAGTTAGTGTAAAAACAAAAGTATGTAAAAACACATTTGACTCGGATTTACTTTGCCAAATTCTCAGTTTTGTAGGTTTTCTAACATGAATTATTAATTTTGGGGGTGGGGGTTGTGTTATTTTCTATACATAGAATAGATTAGATTCTAATGATTAGAAAAAACGGGGGTACACCGATCTTAAAGAGCCTCTTGGGGGGTCCTTTACTGGTAGGTAATTGGGAACCACTATTATAGAGGCCTTTTAATCACTTGTTGGTGTTAAAATACTGTTTAGTGGCTGTTTTAAAAATAATAATATGAGAAAATATATTATATTTAGTGAGTTATTTCAAATCTGTTAAGAATACTTGTATATGAAAGTTTTCCTTTTCCTTTGAAACATTTCAAAGAAGTAAAGGCCACCATGGTTGTCAAAGTTAAAGTGATGGAGATTTTTTATCTTCGACTTTGACATTGACATTTCGAATCTCCTCACACCTCTATAAGTAAGTCCTCACCAAGTCCAAATAGTAAAATCCCTTCCTTCAGTGGCGTAAATGGTCTATAATAAATTGCTTTGTTTTAATTTGGTAATATTTATTTTTAAATAACCTATTGATTAAATGTGTTTCTTGTAGATTAAAACATTTTATGTTGATTACAAACCACATAATTTATTGATTTAAATTGAGTAATTATACATTTTCCAATTATTATAGCTTTGTGTTCACGTTTTTTTTTTTTTTACTAAAACGGTAGTAAAATAGCGATATTTATCTTTAATGACACACGCACAAAATATATTAGTACAGTATTAAATACAATCGCTTTACGTTGTGTTATCATATACTAGTGCACAGTTTTTCCACACGTCATAAGAATAACATACTTTTGAATATCATGCAGTGGTGCTTAGGGAAACATAACGTGTAGCCAGGTCAACATATCACACCTGGTTAATCGACGGCATCAGATGTAGCTTATAGCTTTGAAAAAAAAAAATATACGTGCGTGATGCGATTAATTTAAACGGTCAACACATTCATAGTAAAGTTTTTTTTAATCATACATTTAAACACAGGGTAATAAATTGCTTAATCTATATGGTAAATAAATAAAAGATTAGGCGTGTAAGTATAAAGAATCGCACTGGCGTTCAACTGATGGGAAAATTGAAACCACTATTTGAAAGGTAGATAAAAGTGGAGGCAAAAACTGGCCTCTAGATTTTAGTTAGGCTACCATGGCACATTAAAAACATTACTTTTTTTTTTTAACCAGTATATTCCAACTAGGTTATTAAATATTTAATCCAAGGGGTATGTCTAAGAGGATGTTTCAGAGAAAATTCACTCATAATTATGAGATTGGAAAAAAGGTGGTGAAATCACACTGATAAATCACATATGGATAACCAGGCTATCTTAATATGCGAGCGCGCCTGCCCGTGATCTATAGGATTGGCGCTTAATATGCAAGCGCACCTATAGGACTGGCGCTTAATATGCTAGCGTACCTGCCCGTGATCTGTAGGACTGACGCTTAATATGCAAGCGCGCCTGCCCGTGATCTGTAGGACTGGCGCTTAATATGCAAGCGCACCTGCCCGTGATCTGTAGGACTGGCGCTTAATATGCAAGCGCGCCTGCCCGTGATCTGTAGGACTGGCGCTTAATATGCAAGCGCGCTTGCCCGTGATCTGTAGGACTAACGCTTAATATGTGACCCTGTGCTCGTCCTTAGGGGTGTGCAAACAGTGTGACCACACAGGGCCCTGCGATTTGGGGAGGCCTCGCAATTGCTTAAGGGACAGAGGGAAAAAATAAGTTGGCGTAGGAAATGTTTGCTTGCGCGTTCGTATAGTAGGCTTCCTGTATATAAGATATAACAAATATTGTCAGAGTGTAAAAACAAATAAAAACATAAATAATCATGTGGTTTGGTTTATTGGACCAGTGAAGTGAGTTCTCCGTTTTAGCTCAACCGATTTGCATTTGTCTGTCCCTCTTTAGTGGATATGTCTCACTATAACTTAAGAACGCATTTCCTCATTTAATTAAAACTTGGCACGGTTGTTATTTGAACCTCTATACAAATAAAGTTCATTGGGAAGAAAAATAAAACAAAGGGTTTGGGAGAAATCAACCCTTACATTCATAATAATACGGCCTATAGAATTAATTATAACCCGTATTTAACTTTTAGGACATTTTCTGATAACTTACACGGCTGAAGATTGGTATACAGGTGAAAATCACCTATAAGAATAACATAAAACCATTTTTTGGGGGGATAGGGAAGGGAGGCAGATAACTTGGTCCTATTGTGCAGGTGTACTTTTAATTACTGTGTTTTCACTATCATCATCCTCTAGTATAAGTTAAAATAGCTATACCCCACCGGGAGTCGCATAGCCTAACGCGTCAAACTTGTGTTAGACTGGATTGCCAGTGACTTGGAAATGGTTTAAATCTCAGTATAGTTAGAGTTACATTTCCTATTAAGTTTACCCATTCTTCCTCAACGCAAATGAGGATACACTTCCACTCATATTCTTCCTTCACTATCTGTATTCTATTAGCGTAATTTATGCATGTTTATAGTCCGAACGGATACTAAGACACGGAGAAAAAAAAAATGTTTAAGGATCGGAGAGTTGGAGGTCAGAAAAATGTATCATTGGTGAAATGTGATTTTCCTCTTTCACAGTGATGAATTAATGGCCGGGGGACTGGATGTTGTGCCTGTCCTAGTCCTAAGCTAGATTCTAAGGCATATGAAGCTACGACAGGCCTAGGCTGTAAAACAAATATGTGTAGGCCATTGTAGATAAGTCGATCTCCCATTGGACCTGAATCACTTGTTATTCGTGTATTCGGAGAGTGGTTGACTTCCGAGACTATAAACTACTAGTACGGTCTTAGCCAGTACTATAGCAGCATAGTTAAAAGATTTTAAATAAAAATCTACTTTAGTGTACAAGTAGGCCGCCAACTCTAGCATGTTTTCCCCCATTATTCTCCTACACTCCCCTACCTCCTTTCTTTGCA